>JAODUG010031212.1:0-21880 GCA_027564795.1 Aphredoderus sayanus
GCTGGCACAACAAGGTGTGAGTTTGAAACCCGAGGACAACAGGAGGGTTAAAAGGCACAAAAAAACAACACAAATACTTAAAGAAATAATTAATATATAAATAAATACACTCAGCAATGCCAATTGAAAAACACATAATCACAATCAGATGGCGCCGCTGTGTGGCCAAATGCGAGATTTCTGAGTACATTACGATGGTTTGTAGTTATCACAAGTTTCGCGGCTTTGGCTTAAATACAAGTTGGTAGTATTGCCATCTTAGGACTCGTGAAACCATGCTGCCATCAGACCAAAAAGACTTTTCCGCCTACATGGACCAGGTCTGATACAGCCAAGCCAAGCTGACCGGCCCGACAAAGACAGTAGCCTCTTCCTCAGATGAGAGTGAGTAGCAGTCTGGAGAGACTACGTTTCAAAGCTTTCAGAAGAACCAACAGAAATTAAACTCCACACCCCCTACCACACTTGAGTGTGTCATTCTCCATGGAGAACATTTTTTGCAGGAATGCTGCCATCTCAGCCTCATGTGTAATTATTTTTGTGAGTCGTCGTTTGAAAACTACTGGGTTCAGAATGATGAGCTTATTCAAGCAAGTTTTCTAGTCATGTCTTCTCTAGAAAGCCCCAGAAATGCAGTTCCACTTACAATATCTGCATCCAAGAACTGCCTGCACCAGATCACCAGGCATCATCAGTAAAACCGCTGATGGAATGTGCCTTGCTCAAAGGCCGTATGCCATTTGCCTTCAGTGTACCTAGCTCATCAATGTATAATAGCTCAAGAGGGTGGCATGGTGAAAAGCAAAACCCACTAAGCCATCTGGCTTGTACAACAGCAAAGGAAACTGTGACCCATATGAAAGTTTTTGCTAGAGAACTGCTGAGTAGCATCTGCTTGCTGTGAAACGCCTTGGGTCCTTCTCATGACATGACAAATTACATAGGGCAGTTTACATTTAATTATCTACTTCAATGCTCACCAAGGGAAATGGAGACAATAATTTACTTTTTCTTTCATCATTAGCTCTAAACACAATTTCATCTATTCCTAACCACGCAGTATACAGTAGAAACAATTGGCATAAAAAACGAACTAGTTATTGTAATAAGAGTTTTGTGTCATTCATTTGCATGACTGCTTTCAGTAACAAAACAAATTATGTCAAACACGTTTCTAATTATTGGCACTAATAATATCACGGAGTGGATACATTATACAGTGTGTACATTGTATTTAAACTGTCTTGATAAATTGTATCTATATTGTTAGAATAGCAGTAGTACACAGTAGCATTAGTAGACTACTTTTTACAATAATTTGACTATCATATTACTGTAGCTAGCAGAACTGATTGATCTAAATCTTGATTATCTCCTATGATGGAAGAAAGCCTTGTGTCTTCAAAACTGTGATAAATTAGAAGAATCTAAATAAATCATCAATTAGTTTTTAAATTGTAATACTGGACATCTTAGCACATTACCACTGGATAGGCTAGTAGTCTGGGTAGGGTCCTACTACCGGACGTGCTCCTTAATATTTGTTTGGAAGATGAATAAACTTGTCTTGACAATGACTGTTACTTTCACAAATACTGTCCTTGTAGTAATGGAGACGCTCTATTTTTTCACGCATATAAATATATTGACAAAAGTATTTTAACTTTAAAAAACATGATAGGTTTCCTATATTGTTTTAGACTAGAGGTTACTGTAGTTGGTGCTTATCCGTGGAAAAATAATGTACTGTACTCAATGTCGAGGGCAAAAACAAAATCAGTCATAACTCCATAATGTCTGCTTAATGCAAGGTGCATTGCTTCTTAAACCTACATTTCAATATACTCAGTGTTTTGTTATAAAATTGTCATTGTCACTGTCAAACGTGTCAATCAATCGACTCATACAGTACAGTATTATGCTTAGGAGAAAAGCATCTGCTACATGCTTTGTGACTAACTTCTTTTTTAAAAAGAGTTTTCTGAAGGAAGCGTACAACTGGCCACAACCTCCATTGTTTTTTTTTATTTACATACTGTGGTGCTGTACTGTACGTTGTTATACTGTATGTTTTAAATAAAAGGATCCAAACATGTACAAGTAGGCCCGTAGGTAGTGGGATATACCAATAGACAGAAGGTGTGTCACAGATGGTGCTATTACTGTTGCCCAGGATTTAGAACAGCAGACTACCTCCAGGTGGCATGGCTCTTCCCTCGAGGACCTGGGTGGTTCTGTATCTGGACCAAGGTTAGCCACAACGGCCCTGGGAACATAAAGGTACATTAATTCTTAATGTAAACTAACTCCTGTATAGTTGTGGGCAAGAGGTGATGACTGCTGTGCCAGAAACTATCCGGTAATATTTTTGTGTAGCTGGTCTTTTTACAGTATATGTCTTTTTATATGTCTTTATAATTCATTGCTTGAGTTCCTCCGGTAGTGCAACAAACAATTTTAGCTTTTAGCTAACTGACAATAAACCTAGCTGAATTGCAAGAACAATATGTTCGGGTCCCAGGAGTGACATACTGCTGCATAAAACATACTGAATATTAGGACTATACCTGCTGAAAGTAGAACAGGGGTGAATGTTGTGGTTCTCAGTTTTTTCTTAATGTTTAACATTTAAAATAAGAAATAAAACATGCATTCATGATGTGCTTTGGTTTTGATGAAGAAAACAAAACATTATCAACAATCAACAAGAAAATGCTCTCAAATGTAAGTATTACAGTAGCTCATATTAGAAGTTTTACATTTATATTTAACACCAGGTTTAAAGGGAAATTTCTGGTTTGGTGTCTAAAACTGCCTTTGTGTTTAAACCAAATGCATGCTTGTGTTTAAACTAAGAGCATGCCACTCCCAATCCCATCTCTACACTGCCCCCTAAAGCACAACTGATCTCTACATGTTCCCCTACAACCCCAACCACACATTTGTATATCTCATTATAAAATAAAAAGTGTTAAGAGGCTTTTTCATTCCCCTTTAATGTGATTTGTTTTCAATACTTTTCTATTACATTTAATTTGATGAGCCTTTTTTAGAATTGTGTTTGGTATATACTAAGTGTCCAGCCAACACAGCAATGAAAAAACATTTTTGTATTGAAAGTATAGTTTCTCTTCCCCATAAGCAATTAGAAGCTTGCAGCAATGGCGTTGTTTCTATCTTCAAATAAATTGTATATATTTTCTTTATATACAAACCAGATTTATATTCAAACTTGATGCATCAGCTCTCTGTATAAGCCTAAGACGTGTCAACCAAAAATATGAAACACCTTCTTTCAGGTGAAGGAGAGGTTGGTCGCTTTCTCGTGCTTTCAGGGAGAGGTTGCTCGTATCCTTGTGTTTGTCACAAAAAGTGTGTTTCTTTTATGGCTGCAAAATATTCTCAGATGTCCCTTATAATATACTGTAAATGGACACTGCTGCATTTTCTGATAATGAAGGACAATATCTGAAATGGCCTGGGAGTATCATGCAATGCCATCAAGTCACAGATGCTAACCATTCTGGATATAGGGAAGGGTTTCAAGGTAAAGACCATCTGTCTCTGACTTGTGACATTGGATTACTTGACCTATAATGACCCTAATACACTGTCATACAACACACAGCAGTACAAAATGTTGGATTGTCACTTTAAGCAAACCTTTTCAAACAGCACAGTTTGTGTATGAGGTATGCAGCAAATATAGACGGTGCTAAAGCATTCTCACAGTAAAATAAATTACAAAATGAAAGGAGCCTACTGGAGGTACAAGTGTAAAAGCTGTATACATATTTCGCATATTACCAATATAGCCAATTGTATGATTAGCAAAACATGTATTGTGATTGCTAATCTGTTCTGTAAAAAATACTGTTAAAATGATTGCTTTGTACTGCTTTATGAATCCTTGCAGCTGTGGTTTTCTTGAGGAAAATATATAGTTCCTAAGATTTTAGAGACTGGACGTGTTGTTCATAAAACTGGATAACACAGTGACATTTAACCAGTTAGACTGACCCATGTGTAATAGACCAATCTATATTAATGTGTTCTACTCTATTTCCAATATGTATTAATGTAGAGTATTTTTTACTATGTAAGTGGGTATTTCATCAACATTTCCATGGCATGAAATGGGTCTCTTTTAATTATTCATCCTTGTCTCAGCAACTGATATCCAATTAGAAATGCTTGTGCAGAGATTTAAAGCTTAAAACTGGCAAGTCAGCATTTGTTTACATATTTAGGTTATGATTATTGTGTTGTTTGGCGTATTGTGAAAGATGGAGATTGGGTTAGGAGTATGTTTTGTTCTTGCTTTATGAAGGCATGAGGACATTTTCAAAATGACAAAATTGTAAACTTTATCGTCACTTAATGCACTAAAATAGTATACCTTAAAGGTATAGTAATACATTCAGGAGAAAACTTGTTGATTTAAATGTTGATTAAATGCCATAGGGTGCTCCCTCAGAAGCTCCTCCCCACACATTGGAAATGCATTGTGAAGGCTACGATATTGTTGTGTGTGGTCTGCATGACTTCTTCCTACAGTATACATTATGGAGCCTGGGCTGTGTAAAAGTGCCAGATAATGTTTTTGGCACATACTGTATGGAGAAAGTTAAACTATTTTTGACAAAAAAGTGTATTTTCTTACAATCGCTTACTATACATAATGGTCATGTTGCAATAAGGTTAATATGACTTTATCTTGCAATAATGTTAATATGTTAATATATATGTTAATATATGGCTAGTTAAACCATCTTGAGTTTGTAAGTTTTGCCTCTAAGATTTTCTTCACATTACATTTAAGTCTGGAACTGTCAAATAGTCACAGAACCTTTGCTCAAACAGCAATTACAGGAGCTATAGGATTTTAGAGCTTTACATTTAGTGTAATTGTTTAGTAATGTCATAGACAAGACATGTCAGTATGTGAAATGCTCTGTGAGAGAATTTGCTGTTGATAGCCCCTGACTCTATTTAAGGCAATTTACATCTTGCTAGCTACCTGCAGATTTCTGACCAGTCAGGGTTTTTCCTAACCTGACACACCAGATGGTTGTTACCCGTCCTTCGACGGCTGTTTTGAAGGCGCTTTCAAAAACGACTTGGCCGGTTACTGGATGAACCATCTGTCTGTGTAGGAACTGCCATTGTTTCTTTTTGAGTTGCTTTCGCTGTTGTCGCACCTAAAACCACGCCCATAGCTACCAGTACGACGCTGATTGGTCACACAAAGTCAAACTGAAGTTTGTGAGATCAGCATTGTCCGGAGAACATACCTTGCCTGTCATTAATTATTATTATTATTAGTAGTAGTAGTATTACTATCATTCAGATTTCTATTAATTTAGTGGTTTAAAATGAATAGCCATTTATTCAGCCAAATGAAAACAACTGTAATCTCACATTCTTTGATATGATGCCCATATTCTTATAAACATATTATGTTATGACAGATAAACTAGTACTGTTTGACATCTTGAGAATATAATTTTTTGAGAGCTAGACAGGTACTGCTTGACAGGGCATGACATTTCATGATGTATTCTGTATTGTTGTTATTGGGAGAAATATTTATCTTGATCTAATCTATATTGAAAACATTTAAAATTTCCCTTCTTTTATTCAGGTGAACTTTTACGTTATATCTGCAAAACTCAATGTGAATGAGATACTGAAAACTAGAAACTGAGTGCCGGTATTTATTAAGAAGATGATCTTACTACCAGGTCACATACAATAATAAAACTTAGTAAAATGGTGGGAAAACAGTTCCATCAAATCCTCAGCACAGCTCAATGAAGCTGAATGATACCTCTCAAGCTCGACTGGATAAAGTCAAACATCTTGGTTGTAGACATCAATCCCGTTTAGTGCTGTTAGGCTCGAGGATGTTTTTCCAGCTCGGCTCTTCAACACAGTCCTTACCAGCACAGGCACAGAAAAGGACAACGCCAAACACCAGAGCAGTTCTTCTCTAGCTCAGGGCAGCTGTCCATTTTTTCACACATACAGTATTTATAATTGATATTACACTAATCCAATTTACAGTACTACCCATCAATGAAAAACAACTTTGACTATTTGTCACAGATTTGGATCTCTCAAATTATGACAGCAATTATCGTATTTATCTAACATTTCAAAACAAATCATGTATATTCATGAAGGACAAATAGTACACGTTTTGTTATCCAGTGATTATCGTACACATTGCTGTCAACATGCAGGCTTCTTCCCTGATATCGGTTCAAACCGGGTCATGGCGATGACTATGTGATGACACTGTCCATTTGCTGCTTGGACAACCAAAGAAAATGATGCATGATCCCGTTTGTAAGTTGTTTTGTCTCGGGTCAGTTGCAACATGACTGCCCTTAATTGAACGGCTCTCTAGAGGTGCAGGTGGATTTTTTCATCTGTGTAAGAGCTCATTTTACCACAGTGATTTGTCCAGGCAGTAGCTCATTGTATGGAGCCAAAGTGGCGCGGCCCTTCCAATTCAAAGAGCTTACAGCTGATGCTATTTTGTGAAAAGAGCCTATTTTGAGTACCAGTAAATACTGTAGTGATAAGTAAAATGGTGCCTTTAATTAGTAATCTAAAGTTCTGTCATATATTGTCATTCAATTGTGTTTCATACAAAATATGACCAAATTAATGCAGTATTGAATCATTTGACTCTTGATTATTATTACCACAATATAAATCCATATGCTGGTATTTGGGATGAAACTATACGTGATCACTTAAAAACCTCTTTTTTTCTAGACCTCTATATCTCTGACTTCAGAAAACTTTACTTCTAACACATCTATGAAAATACATGTCACTGCTGGTTACATATAATGTACTCTCAGTCTCAACTTCTCAAATCCAACTGCAATGTTTACTTCTAAATTAAAGATGTATGACTCGGTTACCCACGATTCTGCAACTACAGTGTAGCTCATTTGCGGCACTGTCGGTCTTAGATTTCACAGTTATACTCATCCACTATATGCTTTCATTGTTTCTTTAAAACATTATTTTTAAGAAACAGCACAAAAGCTGACAGGTACTCTCAATCTGAATATACCAATCTGGCTCTGTTGAATGACAGAAATGTTTCTGCCAAATGTCAACCAGATGTTTTCATATTACTGTAGTAACATAAGAAGATTACAGAGTTGAAGGTTTAACAAAAGAGTTGAAGGAAAACCAAAAATGTACTGCTGAACAGGCACTTACACAGTATACCAGACAATACTGTACCTGACACTGACTTTAGACAGTCTAGACTCATTTTAATGCTTCATGATGATTTATATACAGTGCCATGTTTACCAGTACCAGTACCAATGTTTTCACATTGATTTTACATTTTACATACACTTAGGTCAAAATATGCCGGTCAATACATTTCGAGTTGTTGCCTCCCATCAAGATGTGAAGATGAACAGCGCATGATAAAATATTGTGATGGAATAGAGCCAGTAAGACCTCTTCACAGTCATGATGGTGCCCGCTGAAAGAAGGCTCAGCTGATATGGATGATTGGTTGCATGACAATGATAGATGTGTTTCCTGGGGCTTTGTAGAACCATGCTGTGCTGCCTCTGACACCGGGGAATCCTACTAAATGCCTATTCTCATGTCACAGACCTGCAATGAAAGCCTGCGAGGATGTACCAGGCGAGGTAATCCAGTGACATACATTCCATTAAAAGTTTTACAATGGGCAGTGAACAGTGACACTATTTTGTGAGGCTAGTTTAGAGAGGTCGTGGTGCTCTCCAGCTCAAGTGTAACTGTTTCTGATGTACAGTCGACCTGTGGGTCCTATAGGATATAGTATCAATATTTTTGGTCCAGAGAGTTAAGAGTGTGAACAATGCCTTTTTAATCTGGCAGTGTTCAAATAACAAACTTCATTTGTACTATACGTTTGGTAATCACAGTTTCCCATCCACGTCAAAATCTATAAAGGAATAAAATTGAAAAAGAGAGTTTGCTGACGGGAATTGTCCTAAGGTAATTTATTTCTCAACTAGACCTTCAGGTGTAGCAGAAACAATAGTGTGCTGAACAATATGAGGCTGGAAGAAAAAAGACAGATCACCCACAAAGTGAAATTTTACAATAATTGGGGTAGATATCTCTGCATTCTCCATTTCAACCAGGGGCCAATACATGGTTGGCATTTCATTATGCCGACAGGAATTGTCACCATAATGAATTCGTCAATGTGGGCGAGATAAATGGCTCAACATGAAATAGACAGCGCTATCATCCTGATCTGCTGTAGGAAATTGTCTATTTTATATATCATCTTAATAATAGAAAAAGGGATCGCTATTTGGACATCAGGACTACATGAACATCTTTTTCAATTTACTCTGTTTGAAATATCAATGGGAGCATGATTTGACCTATTCTGGAAGTATATGCCATGCAATGACAGAGTTGGCTCATTTAGCTCAATAAGACCTTTGGCCTTACTCTTGGCTGCCATATGGCACAGGATGAGCAATGAATTAAAAAAAACGTTTTTAAATGGCTGCACTTTCATGTCAAAGCCTTTTAACCCCCTCACTGCATGAAAACAAAAAGTACAACTAGAAAAGAAAAAACAAGCATGTTACAGTAGGAAGGTGAAAATATGTGTAGGCATTTACAGTACTGTAACATGGCTGTGAATCTCCTATAAACAATTTTTTCATAAAGATAATAGTGAGCATACAGTATGTTGTTTGTGTGTGCCAGCAATGTGACTTAATGCAAAAGCACATTAAGATTTTACATTGGTATTCATTTTTTACCTCAAAACAATAGTACAATACATACTTACTTCATTTACTAAACATATTACTGCAAGGGACAGAGATATGTTGATAATGGATAGCTGGAATTGTTGTACTATACACAGTATAATGTGCTTTGCATTACATCATTGAATGAAGTTATGCCAAAGTTCAGGTTTTAAATTTTAATAAAGTCCTTGTGCGTATGCATGAACAAAACTGCATTTTTTTATTCTTGTGTATGTGCCTGTTCCTGTGTGTGCGTGTGTGTGCGTGCGTGCGTGCGTGCGTGCGTGCGTGCGTGTGTGCGTACGTGTGTGTGTGTGTGTGTGTGTGTGCTTGCATGGGCGCATTTGTGTGTGTGTGTTTATGTGTGTGTTGGGGGTATCTAGCATTCAAGAAGCCCTATATAAAAATGAAGGACAGGTTTATGAATTATGTAGGAGAAAAAAACCCTGCTGACAAAAAACAGACTCAAACATGAGGTATCTCTACTGTTGCAGCAATGCAGTATTGTGCATTCTCTTATTTCATTTGCTGTGTACTCTTGTCTGCATATACACGTGATTCCATTCAATTAACCGTCTCCCTAGAAAATATGGTGATGTGCTATCTAAGACCACTCGCAATAAAAAAAATTACTTGGACTCAAATCTGACATAGCATGTTTATTGTACTTTATTATATTTTACCAGGTATGATTGCAAAGAGCATTGAAAATATTTAAAACATGTTTTTTGTTATTTTAAATGTAGTTGTATAAAGTAGGCGGTTTACATTTTGTCTATGGTGTTGATAGTTGTTTATACTGTATAATTATAGACTATGTACTGTATATACATATATGTAAGTATAGAATGTATGCATAAAGAGTAGATATTCTTTGCTATACTGTATATTTTAATAAAACAATTTGAGAAAATCCTACACTGACTACAGAAAGTGATGAAAATGTTTTAACATCATGCTGTCAAATATTTTACACACTGATCTCACACAAGGGTGTCATTTGCATGAATTACCTGTTCGCTACAGCATTGTTAGCCAAACAGGGTGCGACTTAGAGTTATGTGTGGGTACTGCTCTGTGAGGCAGATCCCACATGCCACTGACAACATTTATTTGGATGCGTCTGAGTCTGTTTGCTGACAGCTGCATACTGCGCTAGACCAGACTGCTAGCATGTAGCAGTCATCACTGTAATTACATTCTCATTTCCCGCCCGTGTAGCACCCCGGTTAACCTGTGCAAGACACTGCACCCGCGTTTCATTCAATTCACGTTACGGACTTGTAATGAGCCGAGCGAGCAACGTGTGTAATGTTAGTTTTCATCGCTGGGATGAGGTCACAGCGGTCTCCTTGACAGTTGCTAAGTAAAGTGGAGTAGATGCATGCCTGAATAATCTACTCTGCTGCTCCATCCTAATACTGTCAGGGTAGAAAGATGTTTGCTTGTTAGACTTAATTGTTCTCCCAATGGAGTTCAGTGTAGCCAATTATATTGTACTTTTGAGAGACAGCTTTGTTCGAAAAGGTCACATTGTTCCATCTCTGGTACATATTTATCAACTAGTCATACTCACATGAATCAGTGAGGACGTACAATTCTACGCACATGTGTGAGGTATAGGTTTTCATTTGACAAAGATAAATTATACATGTGTCACGTTGAAATAACACACTGGTGAAAGAGATTCATTTTTTATTAAAATAAATAAAATAAAAACATACCAAAAATGTGTAGACTATATTATATTGTACATAAAGATGTAGATAATAATTTATGTGGCACTAAATTGATACATGTTTACCTCTGGTACTAAAAGTAACCTATAGGCCTACCTGAGGCAAATTCCTAATTTTTAAATTGTGTCTAATAACATGATAAATGTCATGAATTAAATATAAAACAATCAAATTAGGGAAAGAAATTACACAGAACAAAAGTATTTCCATTGCTTAACTAATATTGCTGCTAATGCACTAATGGAAATGCTGGTGGTTAAAGAGTTGGGATATTTTTATATCATAGACAGTGTATGATTCAGGATACAAATAGTTCAGTTGCCATTTCAACCCGTCGATCTTTTATCCACTCCTTTCTTATTTCTTCTTGGATCCAGTAAAGGTTGATTGTTCTACAAAAAGTCTACAGTGGTTTCTCTGTAGCACTAGCACAAACACAAACAACAACTCAGTGTCTTGGCATTGTAGCCACATCCATACTTGGCAAGCCATACTTCTGTCTGTTACCGCATCTTTATTCAGTCTCTACTGGAGAGGAGTTAGCACACTGCTTTCCGTTCATATGCTCTTTCAATTGTTCATGCTTCCAGCATGCTTAAAGGGCATATTGGCCACTAGATGAGGCCTTTATCCAAACTTACCTCAATGGGATAACACATCTTTGTTTTGCAATAACAGGTACTTTCTGCCACATGGAAACTTTCTGGAGTTTTACAATCACTTCATCAAGCGAGTCCCATTGATATTTAGATCTTATGTTCAACAGAGATCTTACAAACTCTCAATATAAAAAACAATATTACTGTATAGGTTACTATATATTCACAAATTCTTAAATTCAACTCAGGTCTTGATGTATCAAAGACCGGGGCTGGGAATGTATATTGTTTGCTACAGTACACTGTATGTCATGACTGTTCATCTTAGTAGAGATGCTAAAGTTGGGTAAATGGCTAAAATGTATTGTGTATTTACTGTTTATAATATGATAATAATAACAATATAATAATAATACAAATAATAATATATAAGGGAAAAATGAATGATGCTTTAGTTAACAAGATTGTATTAGATAGATAGATAGATAGATAGATAGATAGATAGATAGATAGATAGATAGATAGATAGATTTATTGATTTGATACTTTAAATGCAACCTTTTAAGCAATATTAGAAATATTAAAAGGTCCCCCTGCCCACAGTGCTAAAGGTGAAGATAAACAATACAATGTGAGCATAATCCTGATTAATTTATGCAAGGATGTTTTCATGCTGCATTATATCTTGTAGGTTGTTAGGATTAACTATTCCAAGTGTCACATTTCAGGCAATACTGTAATATGCCTTTCAAAATAAGGAAGAAGAAATGTACTCTACACAATACATTTTTGTTTGCTTTGTATCAAGCTACATTTTGCATGAAGCACCAAGGGAAATGTAACAAACAGCCTGCAGCAGTCAGTATCCAAACAGGACATTACATTTAAAGAAACAGTCTGCTGACTAAGGGAACCTCCAAGGCAGAAATCCTCACATGCTTCACAAAAAGCACAATTGATCCAGTACAAGCACCTGGTTGGATAAAAGGCCTACACACCTGAGACAATGCAACCCAAATCTTAAGTGCCTTCAGGGATGTAATCAATCACACCAAGAGCAGTATTGTTAGAGTTACATAGCACTGAACATTTTACTTAATTCTTTATTGGCCTTACTGTATGTAGAAATTAAGTGTCATACTTATATCAGTTAATTAATCAGCCAATCAATAATAATAATCTATAAACATATTTAAAGGCAGTCCTTAATATTCAGCCTGCATTAAATAGCTAAAAAAGGATCAGAAACAGTCACCTCAGTATTTGATATTTTGTGACATACAGTATGACTCTTCATTACAAAGACATTTTGACAATTAACAATGAGAATATTTAATATAACTGCATACTAGCAGCCCTGTTTTCCTTTAAAAGGAAATAAACTGCTTACGGCATACTGCCCCATTCCAAATACTGTTTGATACACTAACATGTCAAGGAAATCACAGGTGCACTGGGCACAGGCAAATCTGTCTTGAACATACCTGTGGTTGATGGACAGTCGATCCTAGCACCTAGGGGTATCTGTTGGTCAAAACTGAAATGAACACCCTTCTTACATTGCATTCCTTGCAACTACTGTTTCTTTTGAAAAAATGAGGACAACTTTAAAGAGTATTACTACTATCAAAATTGAGTACTATCAAATTGGAAAATAAAATGCTAATGACATTCAGCATTCAGAGACTATGTTCTTTTTTTACAGTATAAACGGTACATTACAGTAGGTATAGTACTGTAGCTATATCAATGAAATAACTAACTTTTTGTTGTGATGGGCAATGAGCCATTATCATGGAAGCAAGATACAACTAGTTTTATATAGCATTTAATGGCCAATCAAAACCAGCTAAATATATTGCAACAGTGCATGGGTTATTTGGCAAATGCAGCTTTTAAATGTCAAATATACAGGATTTATTTCAGAGGTTACTGAAATCAATCAATCAATCAATCAATCAATCTTTATTTAAATTGCACTTTTCATACAAATTCATGTAACACAAAGTGCTTCACAATACAAAGACATTAAAAACAAAACAAAATCAAAAAACAATATAAAAAGGTAATACCACCACGATATGTTACACTCATCCCAACTCTCCAATCACAATCATGCACCAGGGAAAACAAAAAATCAAGCCCAAACATCCGGAGTCCCATTCCTACCATCCCCAAAAAACTAAAAACCCAGGGACCCCAGACCCGCTCCCCAACAACTTCAATATCAGTCAGAGAGTGGAAAACCAAAGACACTGAAGGAATGAGCCCTCACACAAACATACCCCAGACCCTCAAGGATGTGGCACACAGTTTACCTGGGGGGACCAGCTCCCCCCAGGTAAAGCCCCAGACACTGCTGGCCAGGGCACACACCCACCAATAATCCAGCCCACCAACCAGGCACCGCCATGCCACCACCATAAACGGAACCCCGGAGACGACACCACAGAAGCACCAAATAACCCAATACACAACACACCACCCAGAACCTCCAATACTCTATCCCTGACCAGTAAACAGGAAGTATGGAGATATGGTTCAAATATTTGAAGCTTCAGCCCCTCAAAGCTGGCAAATAGAATTAAAACATTGCCCAATGTATTCTACTGTACAACAAACATGCTGGTAGCTTCCATTAGGAGTGCAATGTGAATTTTATGAACTATTCTTCAGTAACAGAGACCTGATAATTACTGTTGTTCTATTGCACTTAGAATTAATGTTAAAAATGTCAAATATTAGTTTTAGACAAATTAGGTGGCAGGAAGAATGTATTAATTGTAGTGGAGACATGAACATTTTTCCTGTTTAACTGTGTTAACAGTGATATAAAAAAGTGCAAAGATTATGCTATTTGTGTACCTCTCAACATGTCTGTTCTTCATGACAGAGTATGTTTGGTTTAGTCGGTTGTTCCCTTTCGAACACTCATTTTTGTCTATTTTAGCCCTTGGGTAAGTCATACTTGTCATCTTCTTGTTATAAATAGGTGTAGATCATTGGCTAAAAAAGCCAGTGCTGGGACAAAGCTCCCTCTAAACTAGTTTTGTCAACGCGCATGGCCTTCATGCACTGATTAAGCAACAATGTTCTAGTCAATAAGAAGAACCCTAATTATAGTCTGTTTTGATCAGACTATATGTTCTTAATGTCAACCCAGCCCCTTCCATCTCCCTCTGGTTAATAAAGCTTACTACAAATCCAAAGGAATTGAAATACTACAAACCAGAGTAAAACGTATTGCATGAGGCAAACCTGAAAATGGCAAAGTTGTCCAATAAAAGTGTGTTAGCAAGTAGGTCTGAGAGAACAGAACAATAGTGCATAGGTAAATGGAATATTGCATTGGAACTATACAGAATGAATAGCTGTTGTGTAACGAACATATTTGATACTTAATTTCCTCTAAGGTCCAAATACATAAATAAGCTACAGTACAGTGACATGGCCAAAAGCAGAAATTGCATCCCACATGGAAGACGTCATGCATGGCTACATACTCCTGGCAGTCAAATCCACAAGCTTGTATCAGCCAGAGAAAATGTGGCAAAGCGAAGCCACAGAGCGAGGGAGATGACCCTGGAGCTAGTCTGAGGAGAGATGGCAATGAGAATTTAGCTGGGAAGCTGCCTTGGGCTTAACTGTGACTGTTTTTGTGCTTCCTGTGTTAGAATGAATTTTAGCAGACTTTTTCCTTTTGTTAGATGGTGTAGCTGGTGGCTGCATAGGAGGTCTGCTGTGGCTGTTGGTGGCAATGAAACCATTTTCTAAGTGAATGGATTGGGTAAACTGGCCTATTATGGCAGTTGTGTTTTACAGTACAGTACATAAAACAACAGCTGTCACAATGTTTTGGGAAATGACTTGAATAAATGTGGTGGTATCTCTACAGTTCTAGCAAATGAAATTAGAAGTATAAACGTATATACAGTATTTACAGTATCTGGTTTAATATGCAAGATTTTTTGTATTTACATTTTTACATTTACATTTAGTAAATCAATTTGAAACTACTGATAGCCTGCCAGGCAGTTGTCACACTGACAAAGTGAACATTGTTTCCTCGATTAGAAGAATATGGTATTTTCTTCAAGGCTCTTCAATATAAAATGGTGCCTTACAATATATCAAATACGCAGAGTATCCTTTTCTATATAAAATACTCAGAGTATTTGGACTAAGAGATCTTCAGAAAGCAGAAAGACTCAATATAAGCACCTGTTGTTATTGTATGTTTTTTTATTATCAATCTACCATTGAAGTCAAGGGAAATCCCTTGGTGCCATCTAAAGTTGTGAAATTTGGTACATCTATTGCCAAGGATCTCACCATCTCATTTAATTTGGTGGGGTCACATCTAGAGGTGGGCTCGGAAATTAACTCATTTGGAGCTATCTGCTCATAAGTTATGCACTCTGTCATGGAAATGTATAAAACTGATATCCCCTTATTCCATAAACCCTTCTGAATCCATACATCACAATGCATATGTTTAGATTTTCCGGCATTTTGAATTTGATGAAAAAACAAATTTTTCTAATTCTCCCTCAGATTTTGTCTGATATTCATGACAATGAACATAGGTGCTTGTTGGATGATTCCTCACAAAGGAACTTTCTTGGAATTAGGAATTTTAAAACAGTCAAATACTGTAGTAATACTTTAGTAACAGGACTTCAAAGTCCATGGCAGTATCTCCACATAACAGGATGTATCCCTCATAAGAGCAGTATCCCTCATAACAGGAAGTGGCAATATCTCCACATAACAGGAAGTGGTAATATCTCCTCATAACAGGAAGTGGCCGTATCTCCACAGCACTTGATGCGAAACTTGTTGGGTGAGTTGGCAGGGGTGCATGGAGGATGGCTGACAGTTCTCCTGGCGCTGCGGACTCTGATTAAGCCAGGCCTGACCATTGCCGGGGTTCAGTTAGACTAGGAAGTAGGACCTTCAATGTTGCATGTGATACTTTTGATGACTGATGTAATAGTGCTGTATATAATGTATATTGACAAAAAGGAGATTTTGTGCTGTACTGTGCTGTATAGAGTATTTGCCCGTATTATTTTAGATTAAAGGTATTTTTCAATGTTATTTCTGGCATACATAATTTTTTATATATCAGGACGTTGGCCTTTGTTTTATTGTCTTATATATTGCCGTATGTACTAAATCCTGGCCAATCATATTAATGACATATGTCATTATGACTGCTTCAAGGATGTCATATGCTTTCTTTGGTAAAATGTTACACGTCTAACAGTTACGTGTATGAGAACCCACAAAGGCATACACCGTACACAAAAACCCACAATGAAACACTAAACCACCCCAGCCCTATACCCCCTAACCTATATCCCAGGTGCAACCAATGTCCGATTATCCCAAGGTGTGGGTCATTTGCGTGAGCTGGGGACTGTAGCCTCTGTCCCAGGCGTACACCCGCCTGGCAGAAGGGAAGCATGACATTTTGTATGGTTATCTACA
This sequence comes from Aphredoderus sayanus, assembly GCA_027564795.1. Classification (NCBI taxonomy): domain Eukaryota; kingdom Metazoa; phylum Chordata; class Actinopteri; order Percopsiformes; family Aphredoderidae; genus Aphredoderus; species Aphredoderus sayanus. The sequence goes on from JAODUG010031212.1 coordinate 16,639, forward strand.
GTATAACAACCCACACACTACGGTAAGCAACATATTCTCCAGGACACTGAAATGGCCAAAATCTGTGACATAGCAGGTATTTGATTGCACTGTAAAAACAGAATACTGCTTAAGGCAAGGTGACAGGGATAATAATCTGCCATCATTTATGTTTAATATTTAAATCCCAGAAGTAAAGAGAGAAGGATAGAGGTGTCCTTGTTTCAGGTGCCCTTCCAACTCTATCAGTTCCATCAAAAGCAATCAGTGAACAGCCACTGGCAATCACATCAACTTTTCCAATTCATCAATGACTGCTACATCTAAAGATAAAACAAGAACAGTCTACGTTATTTATTATTGCTCATTATTCTTACATTATTCTACAAAGACAGCAAATATATACATATTGATTTCCCAAATTCTTTTGGACTAGTCTACAGTATTCCAAATGTTTGACAAGCTTCATCACCTAAATGCATTAGCTTATCATCATGGTTACAAACTCTTTCAGCCACGTGACAGTATTTGTATGAGTGGCACTGTTGTAATAAATTCTATATTTGAGTCTTTTGAAAATTATAGGATAATTGAGCAACCCTGCACATATAAGTAATACAGTATGTACTGTAAATATCCATGTAGCAGTTTATTCCTTGATAATAAACTAATCAATAGCTAACTAATCAATTAATATACAAGCAACAACTGTCATGCAAAAAGTGTGGGTGGCTGAATGAGAAGGGGTAGATACTGATGTGGGGCTGTGAGATTTAAAGGGGGAGAGACTTTGTGTCCAAAGTCATATAATTTTTTATCATTATATACTGTAAAAAATATCATATGAAAACCGTTCATTAATGTAAGCTTGATTAAAAAATACACCTCAACTTTTAGCAAAAGATATAATGAGCAATTCATAGTGTAGGCCTGTACTGTGAACCAGTACCTCCCAATGTCAAGTGTGTAATGTAAATAACAGTAATGTGTAGACCTTGTGGCATTACAGCAGCATTGCAGTGATTGTGCTGCATTGGCCAAGCATAAGTCAGCAAGCGATATCTTGTGCAACAATCTAATTATATCTGTATTCAAGAGGGATCCGCGTATTTCTCAGTGGGCCCCACGCAGCTGACTTTGTGTGCATAAGAGCAGGCTTAATTAACAAGTTGTTGAGTCAGCAAATAGTGGAGTGCTTTCAGCTCACAGACTTTTAACCTACTGTAAAGCATAATACTGAAAGTTACTCAACAGATCTGTTGTTACATTTCAAATGTACAGTATGTGATTTAATAGATCAACTCAAATACATCTGATCTGTCATTCTTCAGTCTGAAGAATTTTTGCATAATGTACTTTTTTCTCCAGAATTTATTTTGAGGTGAGTACAAGCACAGATGAATGAGAACGAACACTGAATCATGAACAAAAGCGATTGGCAAATAACAACATTTAATAAGACAAACTAATGGTACACTGTCAAAGACAAATAATAACCAACAACACATCCAAACATACAATATACCCACACAACACAACAGCTGAATGAGAGTGATTATTGAATTAAAGTCCATGTTTACAGTACGTAGGGTGTGCTGCTGGATGTATGGACAGTTGCATACTAGCGATTAGTACACTGGTGAGGTACAGGTATACAACCAGAGACAGATCACTCAGAGAATTCTGAATAGAACTCTACCTAACCTATTTAGCCAATCGTGTTGTTGCACTGACGCAAGCTGACAGTTGCGCATGCGTAGTAGAGGTATAACCTGTGAATAGAAAAGGCTTTTTAAATGTTGGGGCAAAGTTTCCAAATGTTTTAAGTGGGAAGGAAGGGGGGTTGGGGTTTGTCTTCAGACATAAAAACATGCAGTTTTTATGTCCTGGTGTCCAGAAAGTGCAGCGATGGCCCTTTCCCTATTTATTTATGTAGTATTCCTAATCACCCAGGCTCACCACAACCCCCAGTCAATCCATGGATGCCTTCCTGACTGGAGATCTAACCAACATAAACTAACCTCAGTGACCTGCATGGCAAAGGGAAAAGAGTCTGGAAAAATGTACTGAATGAACTGGACCATTTTGGAACCATGTCCACCAATCAATACCACTGTACTCCCCTTTGACAGTAGTACTGTAGATCAGCCACAAAGTCAATGGAAATATGCAACCAAGGCCACTGAGGCACTGGTAGTGCCCATTGCCCAGGGTGTCTGGTGGCGAGTGATGTATGTGCCTAGCTTACCGTACCAGCACTCACGGACTGTGGGACTTGCACTACCACAAATGAGAGGCGAGGGTGTGGGTGGCAATGCAGAGGAGTGTCAGCGAAGAGTTCATTCAGTCAGTGAATGCCTCCTCTGCTGCTATTTGGAAGCAACGTGAGTGGTGTGATGGAGCTGTTATGCTATAGCTGTTTGATGTTGGTAGACATTGGCACAACCTGACTGCCTCCACCTTCAGCTCAACCATCTTCACGCCCAGCAGGCCAATAACATGACCAAGGCTGGTTTGATGGCATGAGCACTTCGCCGCCTTGACAGTCAGGCAGCTGAGGACAGCGCGCTTGAACACACCCCTCACTTACCCACACAACACAACAGATTAAATGAATGAGAGTGATTTCTGAATGAAAGTTTGGTGTATACTGTAGCTGGAGTGCAGTATGGATGGCTGCAGGCTGCCTATGTAAGTCCTTTAAATAAAAGTGTCTGCTAAATGCTGTAAATGTAAAAATGTTGACCATAAATTACAAAATATGAAATAACTGTTGCATAATGTATTTAGTAAAGCTAATTAATGGATTACCGGTTTGAAATACATCATATTTTTTGTTTGTTTTTATTATAAAGTATTATATACAGTACATATTTATGCAGTCCAGTTGGCACAGTGTATTTGTATAAAATATACTGTAGTATGAGGGGTGTTGCCGAGTCATGTGTATAAATGCTTGCTTTACCCCACGATATATTCTCATAAAACACTAGAAGGTCAATATTTCTTTATCTAATGAAGATTTCTAAAGCTGCAAAAAATATGGCCAATGTTAGACGCAAAAGGGCAACTCGTTAATCTATTTGCCGCAAGGAAACTAACCGTATTCACAAACTTAGCAGTCTTTCACAGGCGTGGGCATAGACTATAGAATGTCGGGTTTTAAGGTCACGCAGGTGTTTCATGTTGGTGGTGCTTTGTACTTTAATTGTAATGCTCATCTAAAAATGGATGCTGATATATTTTTTAAGTGATTTCTTATTTGTAGTACCTGCACAAAATGACAGTGATTAATGTACTAAAATGTAATTATTGTATGTATTGTATGCATCCCATATTGTATAAGCCACGCAGAAGGCTTTATGATAAAATGTAAAGTTTGCTATGCTTGCTAACAGTCACACAAAATGTTACAAAAAGAATAATACTGTCAGTAAAAGGGTACATTTCTTAGAATTGTATTTTATAAAAGTTGTGAACATTGTCTAAAGGTCAAGACACATATATGGAATGCCACTATTTTTAATTCTGTTTAGTTGTGAAAATTGTATTGGAGGAAAATAACTAACACAACCTCATACCTGCCAATCAGCTGCTCAAGGCACCTCACCAGTTTAATGTCTTCCTTAGCGGAGAGTGTGTACTGTAGCCCAGCTCATTGGTGTAAATGCAAATTACATAGAGCACTCCCTGCTAAAATACTGTTATACTATCATACTGTTATATAGCCTACACCCACTACCAGGCAGAATACTATTTTAATCTACAAACAATAAGACATGTAGCCTACTTGGTAGGCTGCACTTACGTCAATCCCCCTAGGCTTTACAGGCTTACAATATACCTACAATATTGATGTTGGTAGTGGGCTAATTGTGATTAATTCTTCTATATTTATAGATTAAATAGCCAGCCATTGTTTTCGACTGCTAAATATGACTATTTAATGATTTTAAATGTCTTTACAAAAAGAAAGACATCACTCGTCTAATTATTATTTAGTGCAGGCCTTAACAGTCAATCAACCAGACTGTCCCGCCCTGCCCTATCACAGACGGCCCTGGCCGTTTCCAAGTATGTACGCACGCCTGCTTATCCTGAGCACAGCGTCTGAACAGGTTTCCGTTCATCGAGAGCACGCTGCTCTTATTGTGAAATGTACATATTCAGATAAAGTAGGCTATTGACCATGACCGACAACGGGGTAAGATGTCACACTTCGACAGCAGACTGAACCACCGAAAAAAGACTGAACACACATTTTCAACTTGTGGTGAGCATTCAATCCACCCACAAACGCAACAAATAGCCAACAGAGACGTTAACTGGACACAGCGCAGCAGATGGTCTTGTTTGCATCCCAGTCAGATTACGAGGACTAAATCCTGGGCCTTACATTTTCAGAACGAGGGCAGCTACTGTATCTTACGTGTGTGGACTGCGTTATCCAATCCATTATTATACGATGCAGGTATCTTACTAAAACGCGAAAACATCTCCATAATGTATGCCTAGATACAAAATACTTAACACGAGTCTGGCTCCAAGAGTATGCCTACCAGAATGGGTTCAAATATTTTTCTAGGCCTAATGAGTACTGTGAACATCTAGAACTCAATTTTGCCAATCCCATGTTATTAATGATTCTAAGGGATGCTGGGGACCTGGTATGAATAGTGGATGCTGTCATTATTATGAAGCTGTTGTATGATGCTGAGCACCTACTTCTTAATTAAAGCAAGTCTGCCAAAAGTTAAAGTATACAGTAGTCAGTCATTCTCGCAATAGCTTGTTGATACACCTGTAAAACAAAAACACCCGGCCCTTCAATGTAATCAGAAGCTTTGCCCCACACTTTGGAAAAACATTGCCAAGGCTAGGATATTGTGTGGTGTGGTCTGCACTGTTGTTCATGTATTCCCATTTACATAGCCAGGGCTATGTAGAAACACCATACTATTTTTTCAGGCAGCACGCAGAACAGATAGCAAGAGGTCTATGAATAGATAAAGTGCATTACCTTACAGTCGCTGACTTTTAAAGCCACTGAAAATACCAAAATTATTATGTAACTGTGGTCTGTGGCATTGGGCACATAGCAGGTGTATCATAGGATTTTACCAGGTACATTGTGAACACTACATGCAAAAACAATCTCAGTGTAGATTTCAAGAGGCAACGTTTTTGAGGAGTTTAGGCTTCAAGTTAGAAATCATGTGTTTTGAATATGTAACGTATTTGAAGTGAAGCTTGCTAAAGTACT
>JAODUG010031243.1:0-18913 GCA_027564795.1 Aphredoderus sayanus
GGGCATTAGCCAGAGGCACACCAGGGATGACAGAGACACACGGAGCCTGAGACAGTAGTGTGTGTGTGTGGGGGGGGGGGGAGGCGGGGGCCATTCGGAAGAAGAATCTGAAGTGTCCAAAGCCACGCTGCAATAAACCTTCAGAAGGTTCCTGCTTGCCAACACACCGCGTCCGCCAAGGACACGGAGTCACCCGCGCCAGCGACCCGGTGCCGGCCGGCACAGGGAAGGACAACCGAACGTGGCCTTCGATAAAACACCGGGAGCGGGATAACGCGGGCGCAGACAGCCTATTAGACCGTGATGGGAAGTATGGGGAGATAGGGGGGGTGGTGGTGGTAGCAGAAGGGAAAGGGGGGAGGGTAAATCCGTGTCCTTGGGCCCTTCCTGTGACCCTGTCGGCTACAGCTGAGACCTGTAGGAGGAGTGTGTGTGTGTGTGTGTTGCGTGCGGCCCCTCAGGTGTGGTCTGGAGACGGATAAGAGAACTAATGCGGTGAGACCCTGCCCCCCCCCCTCCACAGCTCCCAGGCAGCCAGCCTGAGCTGCACTAATCAGCCGACTTAGCCACTGCCCCTCTCCACAGGCTCCATACCTTCTAATGAGACCCATATCTTTGATTCCTCTGGCCGCCTGCAGCGAAAGACGGGCCATGCATGCACTCTCTGTCTCTCACACACACACACACACACACACACACACGTAGTTGAGAAACAACGCAGACAGCTGAAATAATGAGCGGCCTTCTAATCCGCCGCGGCGAGGGACACCCACGCAAGGGCGACGGTTACAAGCCCAACCGCCGTGGGCGCCCGGGGGACCCGGGGCCGACGCGAGCAGCGCAAACGGAAGCCGCGCCCCGCTGACGGGCGACGCCCACCTCGTTAAGGAGCCGGGCGCAGGTGAGATTGGATCCAGACATGCTTGCTCACAGATAGAATTGAATTATTGATCAGCAGACAGATTGCGTTATGAGGAATTCATGGATCCATGCCTCCACGGCTCCCTCAGGCAGAAAGGCAGTGTGTAGTGTGCGCGTGTGTTCATTACAAGCGTGTATGGGTGGGTGGGTGCGCGCGCGCGTGTGTGTATTGGGCAGGTCTAGGGGCAGCCGCGAAGCACCGGTCCAACTTTACTGGAGGCAGGAGGAGGGGTGTGAGCTTGCACTTGGACAAGGCAGAGCAAACAGTGAATCGATCAAGGCTGGCAGGGGCAATGCATACAAAAGGCAGGCGTTACCCTTGCTGTGCTGAGAGGGCTTTAACTGCTCACACACTGAGTGGCTTTTACGCCGGCAATCAGGCAAAAGCGCAATCCCCCAGCTCTTAATACCGCTGATGGAGGAAGGCGGAAATGGGATTTTTATTTGTCTGTTGCACATGGGCGGTCCACTACTGCTAACACTACGGCTGGAACAACAACAGGCCTAGCTTGCGTTCCACTTCCAATTAGTGTAGGCAGCTAAAGGATAACGCCACCGGATAAAGTCGGGAATACATTCTGCCATTTAGATGTGAATGTGGAGCACCACGCAACATGCTAGCTAAGAGACATTCCGAAAGCAGCCGTTGTGCCAGAATGACAACTACCTCTCACTTCCTCACATTTTCCGAGGCTTAACCCAGTTCTCCCAAAAGAAATGCATGTAATGCATCTGGAGGCAGACCATGCTTTTCTATGCCCGAGCTATATAAAGAACACCCAACCATCACCGGACACTCATGTACTTTACAGATAGATATAACAGCATGTTTGCCCTTTCTGAATCATATGCCACAGAGCAAAAATAACTAGATTGTCATTTTCCGGTCGCAACGGCAGCTCTTTTATGGGTTTTAGGGAGGACTACGATAGCTCCGTGGATCACCACTAGATCTTCATATATCCAGATGAGATCAGATTTGTCTAGATCAAGGGAGTTGAATCCCAGCTGATCAGATTTCCCATACACAAAAGCTTGCAGCCAGTTTATTATGTGGAGTCACAATTGACAATCTCACAGGCTTCAGCGATTAGGACTTGTTTGTTTACAACTTACGCACATAACAGATGTTCTGCTTAAGCAAATGGCTCTTGGGGAGGAAAGTTTTGTTTTCAAGTCGGAAGGTGGAGAGACACTAAAACCCAGAGGGACGCGAGTTTCATTCCAAAAGAAGAGACCACTTTCACATATGACTAATTAAACCTTAGACACACAGGAATGCATGATCACAACAGACAGCATCTAAAAGCATGGAGGCAAGAAAATGAAACGGAACCAAAACAAAAAACAAAAATCTTATCCATAAACTTGGCACGGTACGTCATCTACAATGTTCCACATATTTGGAAAATAAACGAGCGGTTAATTAATTAGGCTTAGATGTTTTGGGCATGTAAGCTTAATAGAAATCTGGTGTGTTCTGATGTAGAGTGTTAATTATAGAATTACATGTACAGTATCACGTACAATATTGTCAGACACTGCAACTGCAGAAATGAAAGTTTCATAGTAGGCGTAGCCTACATGTTATTCTCTCCACTGGGGAGGATTCCTGACTTCTACCAAGTATGAAAATGAGTTAACATTCGTCAAAAAGCAGAAGGAAGGGGACAAGCAAAAAGTGTAAACAGGCAAGAAATATGCAAATCCATGGAGCCCCCTTTGGTTAAATTTCTCTTATACAAAATAGTTTGTTAAAAAGAAAACACTTGTATATTCACAAGATTGACTTACTATCTCCCAAAATTCAAATGAATTCAAATCAAGGATCTATAATGCATCTCTAACTACTCTTGTGTTGAAAAAGGCCAATATGCTGACAACTATTCAAGTATCATTATTATTCAAGCTCCGTTTGTGGTGAAAACTTAAACGCTGTGTCAAAGTTCAGAGATGTAGAAAATAGTGTACTCCATTCCACAATGGAACACAGTTCAAGGCTGCAGTTAGTACTGTTTTGTCAATCAATGTCATGTCAATACTGTCCACACCGCATTGAGGGAACATACTGTAACCTAAATTAGAGATAAGGACTATTTAAAAATAACCTTTTATAAAAGATACACCATTTTATCACTGCTTATTAAACTCTTAAAAATGTATTTTATAAATGTGTACCGTTCTTGCAAATAAAACATTTATGTTGTGTCTGATAGCTTAATACTGTAGCATGGGAAGTCAGTCAGAAGCCCTATGGGACTTTCTGCCAGGGGCCACCACAGCCTTGAAATTGCTGCTTGTGAAAGGAAAGCCAACATTTTGATTATCCTAGATGGAAGCAGTGATGACATGATAGTTAAAAATACAAGCAGAAATACAGCACTGCCTTTCAACAAAGACAGAATGTTTGTATTTCCTTCACGAGTTAGACTGATCTCATGGACAGTTAACAATACTGTCAATAAACATGCATTAACAATACTGTTAATGCAAATAGAAGTACTACCATATAGTTAACTAATGACAACACAATTTGCAAGCCACTGACATTCACCGCTTTGATCCAGCTATACACACAAACACGCTGGCATGTTGACTATCACGCATGCCTGCAACAAAAACATGCAAATGACTAGCAACCGGTTTGTTCAACTGCAATGCTATGGTCGAGAAACCTCACCCACGGGCCAATGTCAGGCTAAGATGTTTGCATGGCGGTTTGCAAACTTAGTGAGAAAGCAGAGCAGACAACAGCTAGTACAGTTTTACATTCTGATAAACACTACATTGAAGGTGAAGAGTAAGTGACACCGGCTGCCAGTGCCTTTAACAATTTTATTTTGTAGGCTTCTAGAATCAGAATTCATACCCAGACAGCTAGCCTGACAGCTATCCAGATCATTTTTGAGGAGAAATGAGCCAGTCAACATTGGGAGACAGTGATCTGAGAAGCTGAATAAATGGCTGTCCTGGCCCAGTCATTTCACCAGTCAGCATCGGCCTGCAAATAAACGGGTGATGCAAGACGGACAAGGCCTCTTACACTCCACTTTGCTTCAATCTACCACTGGAATGCAGCTCACTTCTCCCCCACACCAAATAGAAAGGATAAAAATGTTTGGTTTTTTTGGCTGGGAAGAGCAGAAACACCCAGCTAAAGAAGATTGTGATTTAGCAACCATTTTCGGCATTGTTAAGATTTTAAACACTGGGCCACGTGTTCTCAGAGGGTGAACTAGCGAGCCACATTAGCTTGTGCTGTGTGGGAGAGGAAAAGATATGGTTTCGGTAATAAGGTTCTCCAGCCCTAGCAGCAGTTCTACTCTAGCTAATGACTGTAATTAAAGAGCCCAGTGCCACTAAGGGATCAATGACGTGGGATCAGCCCAGACAGGAAGCCGAATACACACAGCTATTACAGTAGGAAGCAACCGCACAGCTATGTTAAAAGAGAATGCTAGGATGCCAAATGGGAGGGCAGCATGCATTGAGAGGACTTGTAAATATTTAGGCACTCCTTTTAGGTCCTGCGTGGCTGAGACTGTGATGTCAGTGCTTTTACACGCGTTGCTCGGTTTAGTTTGGAGGCAGAAATTCCATTGGGGAAGAAATAAACAGAAATCTGCAAGGGGGGAATTCTGGGAAGTGGTGCTATGAGATGAAAACAAACTGCTCAAGAAGGGGAAGTTAGTCGCCTGAACATCATATGCCTACCAAACAGCATAAAGATTAGACTGGAGGCGGCAGGGGTTAGAAAAATGCACGAACTCATATTTTTTTGTGGAATGCAGACACAAGCATAAAATATCTGCCAACTTCATCTTTCTTTTGTAAAAGTTGAGAGGCAAAACCAAAACTGGGAGTCTTTGAGGCTGCCCAGATGAGTCAGTGAGGAATAATGCATGTCATCACGGTTCCGTGAATAGGAGAGAGGGGCTGGGGGCCATATGTAGACACCCAAGACAGAAAGCCACGGTGACACCTCCACAGATCTGCATTTCAGCGGACAGCTTCCTGCCCCGGGCATGCTTGAAATACTGGGATTAATATCCACGTAAGATAGGGGGACACAAGAGAAAAAAGAGGACAAAGTACAACTGAGGGTGGAGGAAGGGTGTGTAGATATTAAGAAAAGAAAAAAACAACGAGGGCGGGGACATGGTAATATTCTACAGTTGAACAGACTAAGACCAGCCTAAGTGGTGTCACCACTGTTCCCTCAGTTTTTTTCCCACGGGTTTTTCCCTGTATAAATCCCCATGGACTATTCACATAGAAAGTGAAGGCAATCAGCCAAAGTATGTGTATGATTTAAGATTATGGCTTGGTTCTCTTTGCAAGTTCTCAAGCCTCGATAGTCACAATAAGCATGATGCCATCTTCACCGGTAAACATCGGAATGTGTGAAAAATTAATGCCTATGAGAAGTAGCCTGTAGCCCAACACAATATTGGGGAAATTCACAAAAACATGATTAAATATATGTTAACGTTTCATGGAAACAAATGAAACTGGAGGAAATGACAAAGTGGTGACTCATGCCGTACATGTACTGCAGTTTATAGTAATAATAGTAACTCACAATAAGAAACTAAAGTAACTGTAAGTACCATCAGACATAGTCTGAACACAGCAGAATAAACAGGAAGTTCAGCTTTCCATATGCTGTTCCAGCCCTGTCCAGTTCTGTCTGGTAACAGGTATAGTTAGGATTCCTGCTACTCAAGCACTCTAGGCAGGAATGCATTTCTACAGACCTGTTTACAGCCACCCTCCCCCTCCCCCACCCCCCAGACCATACAAGGCCAAGGCCAGGCTCATGCTTTACTTACTATGATACAAATTCTGTTTTTTTGTTACCTACTAGAGTGTATCCAATCAAAACCAACCAAGGATAACTGACCACCTGAGAACACAAAGAAGCTTCAAATGACCTTAACATTACCCAAAAGTATCTGACATCTGGCATTGCAATGACATGAGGTATTTCGCAATACACACATGAAAGCAACATCCACTGTTATCCAATTTATAGTGCAAAGCTCTAAAAAGATAATCTGTCAGTTTATAATCTGTCAGTTGATAAGCAGCTGATCGCACACTAATATAGAGTATTGATTATACTTCAATTAAATAGATATCCTTTTCCCCATAGAGGAATGGGGAAACTGAAAGGACATGATTTATCATTTGTGGATGTACAAATCTATGAACAGGATCATACCAATCATGAATTATGTGTGTAACATAGCACAACACTAATGTGACTTGTGGTAAAAAGATAACTTAATGAAAAGTACAATTTAAGAAATGTGACCCAGTTGTACTATAATGAGGAGCACAGCTTTGCTTTTTGTCAATACTAAAGCCTTCCAAAAACGGCCCTGACAAACCCACAAATATTTTCAGAGAACTTTCAAAAGATATCTCCTTAAACTCATCTCGACACCATTTCCTCCACCTCTCTCTCTTCACTCCCTTTGTCTCTCGACCTTCAATAACAGTTGATGCCAGGGCACAGGCCCATCATGCATCTGTCAAGCACCAGGCCTGGCTCAGGCACACAGTCACTACTTCATAATTAATCGCCCAGTGAGCACAAAAAAAAAGAAAAAAAAAGGGAATCGGGGTCAATATTCAACAGCCAGTACCAAATTAACATAAACCAGCTGGACCTCATATTAGCCATAAAGCAGAGGTGATAATTAAAACTGATCTTGACGGGAGCAAATTGGCGAGTTTGAGGATTAACTGTGAAATTACTCACATGCATTCAAAAAAATAAAAATAATGTACCCTCTGGTGCCTCAGATAGGATTAAATGGCACTCAAAACGGAGCAACTCTCATTTAAGTATGGGAAAGTGGAGTGAAAAGGCTTCACAGGTGGCTTCAGTAGGTCAACACAATCTCAATTATTTCTCTACCAAGTCTGCTCTGAGGATTACATTGCTCAAAGACAGCAATACATCACCCAGCCATCACGTGCACCCAAACCTTCCATTTGTACTGACAAAGCATCAACTCATCTTCATTAAATATATTGCTGGAGATCTTGAGGTCTTCTTTTCAACATAAAGATGGAGAGGACGTTTCCCATCAACATCACAGTGACTGAAGTAGGCTGTCTGAAGTCTCTAAATGGACAACGTTTTGACTCCTATGTGCCAAGCTCAATAACCACAGCATTACCACAAAAAAAAAGAAGAGAAAAAAAAAAGAAATTAGATTCCTGCGCCCTCTATTCTCCTGCCAAGTCTGGAAAATCTGCCATCTGAATAAGATTTCCCAGGCACGAAATGAAGGTGATCCTGACTGCCTTTAAAGTTTCAGATGATATTTTTTCTACCAGGCAAAATGCCCGGATTTTAACTTTTGCCAGTGGCCTGGGTGGGCGGGTCGGTTGACATGTCTCCAGGCACCATCAAAGGCCCCCTTGCTGTACTGTGTGTCATGTGTCAGCCTGTCAGCTCCGGTGCTATGCGAGGGGGGGGGGGTGGAGGTACAGACAAGTGAGGCAGCCATGACTGTATTGTGGACCCATCATGACTGCTCAATCCCACTCACCCCAGGCTTCCTGACAGCCAATACTCCCGTTGTCCCCAATGAACAGTAATAAGATCATGTTTTCCTCTAGGCTGACTTTCTCAAATAGCTGCCCCACCCCACATCTCACACACACACACACTCATTCCCTGACCACTCACCAACCCACACACTCCCAACCAATATCCACACCTTTATATGGCAACCCTCCCGGCTTTTGGCTCCTTCCGTGTTTAAAACATTCGGATGCCAGCCTGCTCCCACATGCAGAACCCTAACAGTTCAGCCTGCCCACCCTTATATATTTATAAGGGTCCGTATTTACATCTGATACGGAGTACAGACATTACAATGGACAATAGCGCCGATGCCAATTCTGTGTCAAGGGTGGATCAAAAGGGGCAAAGGCAAGCTGCTAGATTGGCGGCAGTGTGTGGGCAGCGGTCACGTCAGGTTGGCAGCTGTGTGGCGGGGCGTGGGCCACAGTGGACTGACAGTGCGTGCGGAGGGCACAGGCCTAGGATGAAAGGGAGAGCTGGAGGAGGACGTGTCAAGGTCATTGCGGAGGTAATCCTGCAGCGGCGGGACTTGGCCGTGGTAGTCGGGGGTTTGGCTTTGGGGAAGGGGGGGGCCTGGAAACGCTTGAAGGAGACGCCAGCTGTACAGTCGCAGGCTCGCTGCCCTTGATGGTGGCGAAGTTCACGCGGTCGGCCGGCGGGTGGTGACGGGGACCGCTAAACCGTAAGGGGGAGCTGATGGAGACGCGCTGAGCAGCCTGCCTCTGCTGCACAAGCCAGCTGCTGGGTAAAGGACGCGTGAGAACGCACGGCATATCAACACGCAGGCCTGCCGTCACGGCACGGGCCGCGGCGACGAGGAGGAGGGTTAGGGACATCTGGCGGGTAGACGTCGTGGCCTCGTCTCGAGATAAAGGGCAACCTGGAGGCAGAAGTTAATCCAGGGGATGAGATCAGAAAGCCACGTGGCTTGACATGGCTTCGTCATGACATAATCCCCAGGCATAAAGAGACGTGCCCATCTCAAAGCATAAGTCAATCTCAATTCCACACATTCAACCGCCTAATGCCATATTGGAGCCACCTGTACTGTACCGACATTCCCAATGTGCAAATGTGATGCATAAGGTCATTCGTGCAGGTTTGTGCCACATCCCCAACGTATAACATTATACTAACAACAAGTAGCATTGTAGTTTTCAAATGGACAGATATAGAAACATGCTATAATGTTTATTCCATTTTAAAGTTAGCCTCAAAACATGCGTTTTTTTGGGGTGGGGGTTGAGTCTAACCAACTACTAGAATAATAAAAGGCAACAGAAAGCTACACTGTGGCAATGTGAATCTATAATATGACTCAGGCCTTATTCTTCATATGATGTAGGCAATGTTGATAGAAAGGTACAGTACAAATGTACAAGCCCTCAGTTAATTCCCAACACTTACTTAAATGTCATGTAAAAGGTGTCACTGAAATAATCATTTAATTAAATAAATGGATAAATTGTTGTAGGCAGCAACGTTTTATTAGGGGTATAAAAACATAATTAAAGAAGACTGACACCTACTACACATCTTGTAACAACCAATTCGTATATGCATGGAAACTGGATCAGAGAAATAAGATATAGGATAATTAGTACTTTGAAAATCTCCATGTCCTACATGCCAAGAGCTAAATATGCATGCATATTTCTGTAAACATTTTAGAAATTCCCCATCCCATTACAGTGCAGTGTTGCTCAGAGATTAGGCAAGTATTGCTAAAATTTTCTGATGTGCTCATACCAGAAGGGAACTGATTGACATAAGGATTAGTCTATGACTTTTGATACAATTCAGTTTAACTTGATGGGGGTTGGGGGATAGAAAATAGGATTATTATATGTTTTTTTTCCTTGGAAAACAGAAAGTGATAAAAGTTTAGTATTCTGACTATATTTCTAAAAGATAATTAAATACTATTTTACAGGTAAAATGGACAACCCACATAGCCCAGCAAGATAGTATTTGACAAGCCATGGACAGTTAATCGAGTTTACTTTGTTTTAATACTGAAATTTAATGATGTGGGTTATTCACCTCTAAATCATATACTGTTTATTACATAAGGCAGAAAAGACTAAACTATATACAATTTTGCAAAGCTTTAGCTAGCAAGCTGCAGACTAGAAGCATGGGACTGCCTTTTGCTTACCCAGATTATGGTTTTACATAAATGAAATGATAGAAGTCTGTAATCCAAATAGAGGATGGGTTCAAACTCATGCGACCTCAAAAATGTTGCAGAACGCTCTGAAATATTATTCTGGGCTCCAGGTCAACAGCTGGAAGAACACTGTCTAAACTATCTGACAAAACCATTCCAACTCTGAAAAAGAACAGAATAAAAATTGGCATATATTTAGTCATTCAATTATCTGATTAGTTACTAGATGAAAAGTAGCAAGAAAGGGACTAGATGAGAGGACAAGCTAATGGTTCTGTGTGCAAAACAAAAGTACATTACAAGTGTTCATTTCCTGTGTCAACAACACGTCACTCCCTTTTACAAAGGAGACGGAGTTGTAGCTGTGGTTAGCATTCCCCCTGTTTATCCTCTATTATGGGGTATGAGCCTGCATTAGCCTTCCGCAATTGTCGCAGAATCCTGAAACCTGAGCGTGTGACCCGAATGGGGAATGTCTGCTCTGCACAAGCCCTACGATGAAGAAGTGCAGTAGCCTTGTCTTTTTTCTTCCACCCTTCCTGGGAGCAAGGGGGGAGGGGGGCATTTATCACTGCTCTCCTCCACGCAGATAAGGTGTCTCTATTTATTCTGAGTCGACGAGATAAACTCTGAATGAAGCACTGTGGAACAGTGAGTTTGAGAGTGAAGTGGTGGGGGGGGATGGGGCTGTGAAGGGGGAGGTAGAAGAGGGAAAGAAGGAGAAACCAGCTTGCTTTTTCAATTGCTGGTGTGCGAGTCGCCGGGAGCAGATGGCTTCTGTTGGAAAGGCATCCCTGCCCAGTCAGGAGTCCGGAGATTGACCCCCAACTGTAACCCCCCCCCCCCCCCTAAAATCAAACTATCACCAATAGCCCACCCTGCCAGCCATGTCTTCCTTCCTGTCTGCCTGCAGCCTACCCCCTGCACAGACTAATCCTGTTCCACCAGGACAACGTTTGTACAGGGTTATTTAATGAGGATAATCCCCAGAAGATGGGAGTATCCTGGCGTACAGTATAGTTCTGTTTACGGGTGGGAGATGGCAGGACCATGAATGAAAGGGCGATTTAGAGAGACAACAAGACAGTACAGTGATCTGTTGAGGGCCAGGGACAGAGAGATACAGACTGACAGAAAAGCTCAGGAGATTCAACGGGGACATGAATAGGGCTTCTGTTTCTCTGTTCCTCACAAGAGAAATCAAAACAAACAACACATATACACAGCAAGAAATGTTATTAGACGACTGGGGAACTATCCAGGGGTTAGGATCTGGCTTCGTAGCTATTTCTGAAACTGCATATTGTGACAGGGCAGATTTCATGGATCTGTTCATGGATAACTTAAAAGTGCTATCAAAGGTGCAAATTAGATACATGCTTTTGGACGTTCGAGTAGTGTATTTTGTTTAGTTTTTTTAACCAGAGCAACCCCATGCTTACCCATTGTTACATCACATGCATGCCTAAACTGCGATTACATTGTTACAGCAGTTACCATGTAAATGTCTAGCCTAAGTCAGTCCATGATAGCCTATATGCGTGTAGTATTGTCGACATTGTATAAAACCCATGTATTGTAGACTCGCTGGCTCTCTGAATATAAGTAGCCTATACGTTCTCCACAACATGGTGTGTACCCATGATAAAAACAATACTTAAGTATGTCACGGACAATATCCCAATAAATCACCCGAAAAGATCGCGTCGTTTATTACAGACGCTATTACAGCCTAACACGCACACACGGTAGCGTTAAGTGTCTTATAAATACCCAAACTTAATGCTTTGATTTACATGTCTAAAACGCATGTCACCATGAACCGGAGATCAAATATCCGCGATTGTGCGCTGACGGGATGCACACGCAGTTGTCCGGTACTCACCTTGAGGGAAAGAATGAACAGTAGTTGTCCAAACGAAACAGTCAAGATTTCGAGTCCCCGTTCACAAAATAAAAAAGAAGTCCATAAGCAAGTTCACATGTCTCTGGATCCTACGAGGGCGATAGAAAGGCACTATTCCGGAGAAAACACGATATACTTTGATCGACTAGCAATTCCTGGTGAAATACGACACGGATAACTCAACAAAAGAGTCTGGAACACACAAGGGACTTTCTCCACGCCCAGGTGCCGAGTCACATGGTGAATTCAGGTGTGTCTCTTCTCGAGTTAGAAAGAACACACCTGTGGGATACGCTCTGCCGTTCGTCACCCAGCGACATTGCATTGGAAAACCAGGAAATAAGGGAAAAGGCGCGCTGAAGGATAACCGAGGCAGCCGGATTCTCCTCCCACTTTACACTGCGTGCAGTGTACAGAGATCCCCACAGCTCCAAGCAGAATAGTGACCAAATTGTGTTGTGGGTTGTGTAGAACACACAAGATATTTACGGATCAGTCTGACTCTAGTGTTGTTTGCGTTACTGACCTCGTATTGAATGCGGTATTTCCATCTACATCTTTAATTGCTTCCATTTATTAATCCAGATTACCAGTCAGAGATTACGGTCATTTTAGTCTTCAATTTACCATTTTTGGGGGACAATCAACATTGTGTATTTATAATAGCCTTCACACACATTTGGGGGAAAAAATTCATCCTCAGAAAAAAAACATATTCTAAATTCCATTGATGAAATTCATACCAAACACCCTAGACATTTGTTATCTGACAATAATGCTAAAAGTTAGCCTACATTTTAAAAATGTTATTTGCTGAAGGCTACAGCCCAATCCACATTAAAAACACATGCTTTTTAATTGCTCTGTAAACTCTTGAATGCGCAATAGCTCTGTCTATAAATACAAAATAGGCTATCAAATTAGATTCATGACACAATTAATGTGAGGGCTAAAACTTACCTTCAGGGACAAGTCTTTATACTGCATTGAAGCTAGACCAGCTTTGTCATCACCCAGCCTAAATTAATTGTTTATTCCTGTCTCGTGGCTGGATCTGACATAACACTTTATTTTGGCACATTGGTTTTGTGGCCCTATCTTTTCTCTTGTTGTGCAGCTGCATGTCAGTTTTGTGAGTGATTTATGGGCATGCAAATGAGAATGTCTGTTTATGGAGCCATGCCATCTTTGCCCGATGGGCCTTGGAGACACAAATTTTGGGATTGTGTGGGTGTGAGTAAGTCCCTAACTGCTGACACAGGCGCAAAGCTGGCAGAGAAACACAGCGCTAGATTGGAAGATGGCCTTCACAGGTCCTTACAGTGACTGATGAGATCAAGATCAAGTAGGCCAAGCCAGGCAAGTGTCAGGCATAGAGACACCAGGAGATAGGGCAAGAGACAAACACTACCCAAACACAAATGGACCTGGAGAATGGAAAGCAGTCAAGTAGAGCAAGGTTGCTTTGGGCCTGAGCTTGATACATCTACACCTGTTTGTATAGGAGCAAAGAGGCTAAGTCTCAGCGTATTGGTCCAGCAGGAAAACAGGGCCATTCAAACCACTTTTAATTTAAATAAGAAAAGAGTTCAGTGAAATGAATCCGACATTCTGATTGTGCTTGTACTTGCTGCTATTTTGTTAGCATAACGATTATCAGTTATCATGAAAATATGTCATCATCCTGCATGCATGCGCTATGAGTAGGTTAAATAAAGACAACACTACAAAACTGGAATACATACAATATAGTATAGCATCCAATACGGTTATAGGTCAAACTCTTATAGGCTACAGAAAAGTAGGCTGGTGTTTGCAATGTTGATATACTGCCCTCTACTGGACTGCCTGTTCCAGTATTATAATACAATCTGGCCAGTATAACATTATGTTTTCGATCAAATGTATCTTTCGATTATAATAAGTTATTATTCCAGAAGCAGACTGCTACTAATAAAAGATGACATATCCTTATACAAGGCCACAATATACAAAATAATGTTGGACTGGGTGGGATATTTAACAGGTTAATGATAGATGGAGTATGTTGCTCTTTATCTTGGGTATCATCATCCTATGCCATAACATAAAAAGTATCCTGAAAGTAAGATCTGGACAAACCTGCTGTCTCATATAAAAGTCAATCAGATGCCTCTGTTATTTATCAGTGATCTTGCTGGCTGGGTTGAACAACATTAGAAGAACATTATTGTAAAGAGCATGCACAGGCAAAGTCATTAGATGTTTGACAAATATTTTAACCAATATTATTAAATTACTTTGGGAACCCCACATGCACTTAAAGCCATCCTCCTTTCTGGCTTCTATGGAAATGACTGTATGAACAGGCCACTATATTGTAACAAGCTACAATGGCCAACATGAAATAGCCCCAAGCCCAGTTAGTGTACCAGTTACATTCATTCATAATGAAGCAGTGTTGATCATGCCACTTTGGCCAACAACATAAACCACTTTCAATGCCCCAATGCTTTTTACATCAAAACATTATTAGAATTACATTTGATTAGAAATAAATCAAATCCTTCCAGTTCTAATGATAACTTTAATGTAATGCACCGGCCAAAAATACAGGGGAAATAGTTACAGTAATGGAGAATTATCCAATGCAATTAAATGTAACCAAAGATAGTTACTCCCAGATGACACTTTAACAATGTTAATCTGTCATTAGATTACCAATAACTAAGACATCTATTACTCTTGTTGTCAGCTGGTGAAGGTTACCAGATATAATATCGGGATTCAAGGCAGAAGACAGGGACACAGCAGATTGAAGCAGCTCGGTGACACAGAAACACTGTCATGGGATTGAGTGAGCAAGGTGTGAAGAAAGATTCACTGAGGTTATTTAAAGCAAACGGCACTGTTTGATTGCAATGGCTCCCTGACCTAGCTAAGTGCACCTCCAACTGTCAATACGACTTACAGCGGTATGGGAGGGGTGGGAGTGGGGGTGGGGTAACAGGGTGGCAGCAGTGTGTGGGTTGGTGTGAACAATCTGTGCTCCGTGTGTGTGTGTTAAAAAAAAGTGTGTGTGAGAGAGAGAGAGAGAGAGAGAGAGAGAGAGAGAGAGAGAGAGAGATGGGGTAAAAAGAGAAAGGCTCAGGATACTGTTTCATGTGACATTCTCAATTGAAACTGAAATAGTCTTTCATTACTGCTTTTGGACACGGGTTTTGGTGGGGTCTGATTGCTATGGGGGAGCCACTGAAAGGTACCATGAGCGATATTTGTCTTGTCTTATCAGATGTCCCCTTGCACTGGCAGAGCTGTCACTTTAGCCAAGAAAAATGTCATTGTTTTCCTCCCCGTGTGCACAACAAAATCTAATCAGCGTTTGCACAGCTCAGCCTATATTGTCCAGGTGCCCATTCAGAGGAATAACAGAGGCACTCTCACTATTAATAAATGCCCTTAAGCTCCCTGTTGTGATGTTGACCAGTTTACAAAGACTCTAGCACACAAGCCCTTCATTTTGTGAGCAGTAATTAAAATAGGCTGCGTCTCCTTCAGAATAAGGTCGGAGAATTTGAGATTAGTGAAAACAGTGTGGCTTGATCAGTCTGCTTGGCACATATACTATATGAACTGGCAAGTCATGTTAGCATTTTTGCCAAACCAAAAATTCATATTTCATCCATTAGAGGTTGCTCTACGTGGTGTAAGATGATCCACAGCCTACAATGCATCTCAAAGACAACATGTTGTTTCTTTCAATGGCAAGCCCTTTGATTGATGGGGGGAAATGACTCTCAGCATGTGGAAGGCCATGGGATGTGTGCCGAGCCCTTTTTTTTTGTTGGATAGCACAGTGTTACGTGGGCTGCCCAGCAACTCGTGTTGAGACATTGCCACAGCTAAGCCATCTGCTGCACTCTATGTTCATCTCTCTGCCTACCAGTGGGGAGAGCTCCATGGCCCAAGGGGACGTCAATAGCTCCCGCAGTCATCTTTGCTCAACAGGTCAAGTCTAAGCCTCACAAGGAGGGCCCACCTGGCAGCTGTATGACATGGCCCATTGCTTGACTGGGTGGAGATAATGAGAAAGTGAGATAGTAGTCATGGGAAAAAGCCAGCAGGGATCTAAGAAATTAGGGTGGTTATTACCACAGCAGCTAATAAATGACCAACATGTATTAAAACTGGTCTGAAGGATTAGCGTGCGTCTGACAAAAAGCTCCATTGATATTATATATTTCCGTGGTTGAGAATAGAGAAACGTTTGGCTTGCCAGGTTAGTATGAAACAGAGGCTGACAGGATTCATTTGAGATTATGCAGCACAAACATGGTGTAATCCCTTTATCTGCATACTTACCTGTCTCGCTGATGCCAGCCAACCTCCATGTGCCTCATTTCCTGACATTCTGGCAGGAGCAAATCCCTGTTTTGTGTGTCAGGGCAGACAGATTTAATACTGGGCATGCTGCTGTTTAGCTTTCGAGTGCCTACACGCATGAGTGTGCTACTGAAGCTTCATAGACACAGCTCCTATAACCTTGAATTAATTCACACACATTTGGTATTTCAGCTTTATGTTATATAACAAATACTCCATGTGTAAAAAGGCTTTATTCTAATAAAAATACCTTATTGCATTCCCTGTCACAATGACACAAAATGTGCCTATTCTCACAACTTTATAAATTTGGCCCGACGAGTTATTACAGGCTCCAAGATGATATGCTCATTAGTCTACATTTATTAGCCTACTGTTTATAAATAGAGTAGTTTTGATAGTGCTATCAATTATTATTACTATCAATTCTACACAACTATGTCTATATCTTTCAGTAATTGATTACTTTGAGGCTTCTTATCGTTCACTATCCTCTGAAAGTAGGTCAATTTCATCACTAGTGGACTACATGCCATCTGCTGGTATGTACATGCTATAGCAGCATTTGAATGCTGCTGGAATCCCTGTTATGTGGACGCCGTGCATTAATTTTTGTTTTTGTATTTTGTATTGCATCTACTTACATCTTTAGGTAACACGCGGGTGTTGCATGTTATTCTGTAAGTATATATATCTCAGTATTTTTTTGTGCCTTTTGCAGGAAAAAGTGGTGTTATGCTTTTTAAACGTTCGGCCACCGTAGACATGTACCGGGGTTTTCAATGAAAATAAAGCACTAATGTTACATTTATATTATGCATACATTGTGGTGTTTGTATATCAGAGTCCATTTCAGTTTATTAATATAACCTGTAAAATGAGAGCGAAATAATGCACAATGAACTTATTGAAACGCACATGCTTTAGACTACGTCACTGTAAATCCCGTGATGCATTGTGATATAGCAGTGACTTAATATTATTGTTCCATTAAAATTCAAACTATACACAAAACTAAAGTGACAGAAAACCTCAATAATGTAATAGTTTTAATATCATTTGGTTTAACGCAATAATTTATAGAAACCATTATAGAAACGTTTATAGAGCAGAAGGACACCCCATCGCTGAACAGCTATACGTCAGCTTTGCGCAGTGGCAGTATCGTAGCCTATGAGGTTTATCCGAGGCGCGATTATTGCTAGTTGAAAACTTTACCCAATACCCCGCCTTGACGACTTGAAATATAGTCGGCAATGGCAATTTTTGACGGTCTCTACGGAGACTGATACTTTTGTTAAAACAAACAGCTTTTTAATGAATTCTTAATAGTTAAGCATTGAAATTAAACACCTTAACCCTCGTAATGTACTCATAAATCTCGTTTTTGGCCACACGTCGGCGCCATCTGATTGTATTTATTTATTAATAATTATTTCTTTATGTATTTATGTAGGTTTTTTTGTGCCTTTTACCCTTCATGTTGTCCTTGTGTAAGCTGTAGAATTAGGTTTAGCGCATTCTATCTGCCACAAAGAGCTAGTGATTTGGGTCAGTTTGACCCAGAGGACATTACGAGGGTTAAGGAAAATACAATTACATACACATTTCACAACAATATATATATATATAAATAAAATCAATCAATTTAGGGTATTTATAAATATCAAAGTGAGATAACCCTAGGCTATTGTGGAACCTAACATATATTTTTATGAGTGATACGATCTATTAACAATGACACTGAAATCATCTAGTTTCAGTTTACAATGATGAACAACAACCAGTAGGCTATGCTGGTAGCCTATGCTAGTTATTATAAATAATGTTCTTACATTGAGAGCAAGGACTGGGTGTTTATATTAAACATTTTACTAAGTAGCCATGGCCTACATGTTTTGGTGAATTTAATGTGATAGGCTAGTTTAGTTTTAGACCCGCTGTATCCTTCTGCTATATTTACAGATAGAACTTTGTGTGACACTGCGGGGTGACATCCCACAATGCATTGTAACATTTCGTAATGCAGGAATATTCCTTTATTCGTTTATTTCTACAAGTAAAATGGATATAGTCGCAGATTAAAATACTATTTCTTTGGCACTATTGTCTGAACGTTGTTCGTATATGCTATATATTGTAAACCCATTAGGTAATTGTCTACTGATAATAGTCACGTCCGCTCCGTTGGCGGAAGTAATGCATCTTTGCGCAGCGGCAGTATCGTAGCCTATGAGGTTTATCCGAGGCGTGATTATTGCTAGTTGAAAACTTTACCCAATACCCCGCTATGACGACTTGAAATATAGTCGGCAATGGCAATTTTTGACGGTCTCTACGGAGACTCATACTTTGTTGAATGAAATCTATATAGCTATATGTGTCGCTAATGTGCTGACTAGATACAGTGTAGCTAATGCATGGTAGTTGACGGTAGATGGCACTATAATCTCGTTCCATGGATTAAAAAAAATAACACATCACTAAAGAGATGACACATGCCATTTTAAAATCTCTCTCAAAGTCTTTATATATATAGCCTTTGTCCATGCAACGCACCTGATCAAATGCAAATTGCAACACAAAAAATTATGTTATTGCTCATTGTGAAGAGTGACATTTTATTTCAGATCATATAGGTCCACTGCAATACTTTTGTGATTATTATAGTGTTTGAAAATTAGGCTTTGGCTGCAAAAACACAAGAAAATAATACTCACTCATGCATCCACATGGTATAATTATACTAATGTTAGGCTGAGATGCTGGGTGTTAAAAGCCTGCATTTAGCTGGCTCAGGATGAGCTAGACCAGCTTCTGATTTTAGACCAAAATCACTAACTCTTTGTGGCAGATAGAAGTCGCTAAACCTGATTCTACAAATTACACAGACATATGATGTGCACTGCTGGCACAACAAGGTGTGTGTTTGAAACCCGAGGACAACAGG
>JAODUG010031275.1:0-12500 GCA_027564795.1 Aphredoderus sayanus
GGAGAAAGTCTGTTGATATTTGAACTTGACTAAAAAAAGAAACACCTCTCCCTTCAATTCCATAGGGTGCTCACATTTACAGCGCCAGGGCTGTGTGTATACACCAGGTTATTTTTTCAGCGTATAATCACGGACTCTACCTTTAACATAATAGTATGCATGTTTAGCAACAGCTAAGACAGTTAGGCCCTGTAATGCAATTTATTTCTAGATTTCGGGCATCCATTGTGACATTTTGACAGGCAGGTACTGTAAACATTGCAACTTTTTTCCCAGATGCATGCATGACTCAGTGCTATTTGTGTAAATCTGCACTGCACATTTTGATTTAAGCAGGTACAATACTTTAGGCAGGATTTGACAAATCCTTCCCAATTGGGAAACGTTTTAGTCGAGGGCACCCTTATGTTTAAACATAATTCCTTGACTTATCAGTGTTTGTGTCAGTCATTGTGGAAATTCCCTGTGTACTGTATACCACATCTGCAGTAGTTTCATTTTCACCAGTATTATAAAACTTAAAAAGTGCTACTGATTCTATTAATTATTGATCTCAACAAATGAAGGAAGCAGTGCTTGTTTTTGAGCAATAATCACAGATCTAAAGCCATTTCAAAATTACCTGTAAATTAGTTTTTACATATAATCTGTAACATTCATTTTAAGATTAACAATAATTTTACATATGCTGTAACCTGTAACATTGTAATGTTAGTGATACACTTACTTACACATACTGCACTATATACTGTACAGTGAAACCCTTTAACACGCCTTATCCCCTTCCAACCTCCCTCCACTATTTGTTAAATTATATTATTATCTGTGTTTATTGCAATTCTGCTTTGAGGTTTTGAATGTAACTGACGTAATCAATTGATGTAAAATGTCCTTGACTGAAATGTGTCCCCCCAAATGTTTTGGAGGGGGAGTGGGAAGATGCATTTCAGAGATACTTTAACTTTTAACTATCAAACTACTTGCTCTGACTTGTACCTTTCTGCACAATAATGAGGTGCTGAAGAGGAGGTTCAAGGAGGTAATTTGTCACTGATTCAATGGTTATTTTTAACCATCCCCTGTGTGCATGTATAATCAGAACAGGATGTTCCTCATTAAATTAACCATGAATTATATTTTCATTAAATGAGGCTGGGTCTGTACAAATAATATCCAATTTTTACATATGAGAAATGTATATCATTATTATTATTTCTACATTAATAATACTTAGAAGTTTAAGAAGATTGGAAAAAAGAAGATAATTTGGAATGGCCAAATGGATGATTTGGAATAGCCATGACTTGTGATGGCCATTTGTGATGTGACATATTATAATGTAGCAATTGAGGATTTATCCTGTGCTGGCATATCCTCTTTTTGTTTATTCATTAGGCATAATCGTACATTATTCCTGGAAACACTCCAGACCTGAAGTAAAACAATTTTTATCAAAATATAAAATATTATTCAGACTGTGTTTGAAAAACAATGCAACCTCTTTTTCTGGCACGTCATATCAATTTGTATCTATTTTATTGTGTATGTCACCTTATGATTATGTTTTGGACTAGAGCAGTCCATCCTAATTCTGATGAGGAATTACATGCTAATGTGTTGAAAGAATTTTTTTTATTGTGGGAATTAAAAATATGAAATAAATTATGTATGTATGCAGTGACAGATGTGCAGGATGCATTCATAGTAAACTGAACAAAGCCGAGTAATTAAAAACAAGCTCCAGCTAAAATAGTTTTTTTATCTAAAAAGGTTTTCCCTGTTCCAAAAATAACATAATAATATCATTTGCAGTTTTGAGAGAAAAATAAACTAGGATTGTTTTTTTAAGGTTTGTTTTTTTAGTTACCATGTGTATGTAGAGCAAGCATTCAAAACATCTGAGTTATGGTCAGTGCTTATGAATACCTCATAAAGTATGGTGTTTGACATTACACTTTACTGATAAGTCAATCAATGCAGAAAACTCTGGCTACAGTCCTATAAAAAGTGCTGCAATGGACTTTTTTGTTTGTTTTGGAAAGTGAACAGATTGTATACTTTATGGCCAATCCTTACTTCTGAGGTCAGTTAATGAGTGGCTGGCCAAATGTGTTCATCATTTTTATAGGTTGAATAAGTTGAGGGAAACATAAAATGTTTCAGTGTGGCAGTTTCAAGCCACAATAGAAAGAAACTTTAACCGTATCCCAAATGGATAACTATGATAATATGATATGATAATAACTATTAACTAAGACATTTGAAAATAAAAATGTCTTACATAATATATTGTATCCTATATGTTCAGTCGTGTGCTATATTTAAGAATATTGAAGATTTGGATGTCATAGTCCACATGCATGCCTCTTGGGTTAAAAGCAGTCCTTTGGCTACACTTCTTGATAAACATCACTAGGAAAATTGTGTGTCATGCCTGGCCCACAACTCTCCTGGGGAGAGAGATAGGGAAGCAGGCCCCCGAGAGTCCACCTACCACTACGAAGAGTGGTGGATGGGCGGTCCTTGCTCAAGTCCTAGCTTAATCACTGGAATGTCTAACAGCTGAGAGAGCCAATAGACGCTTGATGATCACCTACAGTATTCATTAAAATCAGGTATGTTGGAGCAGGGAGACATCTAAAACATACAGGGCAGTGATACTCCAGGACCAGGGTTCAGAAACGCTGTGGATTCCATCTGTAGGAATTTTACCTTTTTTATAAAGGACCCTCAATCTAATGTTATAAAATAAATACCTTGTTTTCGCCCTCAATAGTGGGGGCCATTGTTGATCTCAGGGAAGCTGGCCCCACAAGGTATATAGCCAACAGGAACTTGCTTACACACTTGCTTCCTGTTCGAAGAGTTGTATTTCTCTGCCACTCATGAAGCTCAACCAATCAAAATGTGCACTTCCCAAGGAACAATCATATCTTCATTCATTGGCCGTCTACTCACAAGATTAGACAAACCCTTACTTGCTTGTCTTTGTGTCATTGCCAAGTGCCGTGTTTATTGGATAGAGTGCATGGAGCCTGTAACATCATTTTATTTAAACAAAAAAAATACGTGTTATGACTCCATCTAGGTGTTTTGCCATTCAACATTTTTAATGATTTGAAAATGGTCTACTGATTACAATGTGTTAATCTTCAATAGTCTTTTAATATACTTTTATTGGTGTTCAGGTTTATGAAAGTTTCGGCTTGCATTGTGTGCTCACTAAGCCTTGGTAATTCATTTTACAGTCGGGACGAATTAAGGAAATACATTTATACATATATATATATATTGTATATCCCACCTGTTGTACTTAATTATATCAAATTATGCCACCAGAGGGCGCCATCTGATTGTGTATAATGTTGTATGTTTTCTAATTGTCATTGCTGTGTCTATTTATTTCTTTATTAATTATTTCTTTATGTTTTTCTTTTTTTTGTGCCTTTTATCCCTCCTGTTGTCCTCGGGTTTCAAACACACACCTTGCTGTGCCAGCAGTGCACATCATATGTCTGTGTAAGCTGTAGAATTAGGTTTAGTGCCTTCTATCTGCCACAAAGGGCTAGTGATTTGGGTCATTTTGACCCAAAGAACATCACGAGGGTTAAATATTTGTTGTTGTGAAGGGGGAGCGGAGCCGTAAAGCTCTCTGTTTGCTTATCAGTCTGCGTTCACACCCTTACCTATGACTGGGTATAGTGACTATAAGAATATGATCGAGGATACAAGCAGCCCAAAATGAGTTTCCTCCGCAGAGTGGCTGGGTGGAGTCTTGGTGATCGGGTGAGTAGCTCGGTGACTCGGGAGGAGCTCAAAGTAGAGCCACTGCTCTTTTGCATTGAGAGGAGCCAGTTCAGGTGGTTTGGGCACCTGGCGAGGATGCCCCCTGGCCGCCTCTTGCTGGAGGTGTACCAGACACGTCCAACCGGGAAGAGACCCAGGACATGCTGGATGGATTGTATTTCCCAGCTGGCCTGGGAGAGACTAGGGCTCTCCTGGGAGGAACTGGTGGACGTTGCTGCAAACAGAGGTACCTGGGCTGCTCTCATGACCCTTCTGCTACCACGACCCTAATAGACAAGCGGTCAAGATGATGGATGGATGGATATATAGTTATAAATTAGATATCTCAGATGTGAAGTACTCTATTGGGAATCTGGGGAAAAAAACCCTGTGGAACCAGATAGATTTGATTATTTTCTTATTAACTCATTCCACAAAAGTCTGTCTCTGTGTTCATATGTACTGTAACACTGAATGTCAGGTTACTGGCTACAGGTTTCAAGGCCACACTTATTGCTGGGCACTGGCATAGCTGTGGGCAGGTATGTTAGACACCAAAGATGATCTTCTGTCTTCTGAGCCTACGTTATTCTTAAACCCCCACACGGCTCCACTCTTTTATTTTAACCCAGAAATACACAGTATGTTCCCATTCCCTTTCATTCAGCTATGCCTATGTTTACATTTAATTTGGTTTTGTTCATTAAACCGATTTCTTCCAGTTGTTCCTCTCACACTCTACTGTCTTGCGGTACATGCTCCCCCACCTCTCCATATCCTCAGCTCTCTAGTCTGAGCTGACAGTGTGGAGAGCTGATGAATCAGACTGCATGTGACAGCCTGGCATTCCAGTGAATGTGATGTGGTTAATATGGAGGCTGCTGACAGCACTGTGCAGATTGTCAGCCATGTGGGTGAGCTCAGACAGAGGAACACTCTGGTCCTGAAGCCCAACCACCACATACTCCTCTACAGGAATGGGCATATAATAAATACATAATAATAATAACATATTTCAAACACCATAAAAAGTTAACCAGTCCACATTAATACTCATTGAAATATACTGTATATTAAAAGCAGTAGAATAATGATAATAAATAGGAATGGGCAATATACAGTATGTTCATATACAAATATATGAGCTTCTATGAGTATGTGTGTGGGGTGTATTAACTCTAAAACATTTTGTGCTTATAGTTATTTATGCATTAATTGTCTATATGTTTATGTTTGTTTGTTTGCGTGTGTATGTGTGTGTGTGTGTGTTTCTTTGAGCATGTGTGTGTATTTATAGGATGATCGTGTATACTGTTCATGGGTGTTTGATGTGTAGGCTGTTCTTTCTGAGGGTCAAAAGTCATGGAATTATGCTGCATTCTATTTCAATTGCTATCTGCCTACGCAGAAACAACTTTAGCTTGTTAAAGTTCACAGTGAAGCACAGCAAGAGTCAGGATTCAGGAAACATCCATGTCTCCAACCAATGATCAAAATCCCCATTTAGATGTATTGTATACACATTCCCATTGCCTTGTAGATGCAATTAATTGGTACTGGCAATATAACGTAATAATGTGGTGATTTTGTTAATTACTTAGTTGTTTCATTGTATCCTTTTTGGTTATTACACCCACACATTATTTTTAAGAGTAAAAAATAAAGGTACATATTAATAAAAGGTGGTGTTGACAATTCATGCGACATATGTTGCATTTTGTACGACTGACACTGTGGGCTTAATGTACAACAAAAAACAAAAACAATACAGTAGTAACGCATAAGTACAGTGTACAGTATAGTTGCAGTATAGTTGCAGTATGCAAACTGTGTTTGTCTGTCAGACATTTGATGATCCAGCGCGTAGGAGCCTGTGGGTCTGTGGGGGTGGGAGGGAGGGGGAGAGAGAGAGAGAGAGAGATAGGGTGACGAAGAAGTTGTGTTCACCAATAGGTGGCACTCTACCCTTTTGTGACTATAGGCTGATGTCCCGTTTCAGCAAGTCTGGTGTCCCAGCCTGGCCAGGCAGGAAGGTTATGGGACTTGCAGTAAAGTCTGTGGACTAACCCTGTAAACCAGCCATCTACAGAATTGAGAAACAGGAGAGAATGCGGCATTATGGGAACATGTCTAAATCATGGTGTGCGTGATTGTGTGTGTGTGGGCCCTGTCAAATATTCCCAGGTAGTTAGCTTTCATCCAGTGCATGATGTCATCAGCTCAGGCCACAGTGTAGACCGCTCATGCAGAGAAACAGTGACTAATATTAAGGCAATGTCCCTGAAATACCTATATTCTTACTACAGTTCACATACGACAGGCATTAGATACCAGTGTATGTTAATCTAAAATAATACTTACTCTTACTAATAATACTTTACAATATCAAAATCAAAATAACCCCACACCACAGTTAATGTGAGAGAGAAAATAATAAGGGGAAGAGGTACATAATTTGGCTTTATTGAACATCGTAATATAAATACAGTCCTGCAGGGGGAGTAAACAGGAGTTCATTTATTAACTGGGGACACAGTTAACTCAAACATAGTTTTTTTCCCCCTACTGCAATAAAAAAACAAGCCATCCTCGGGACAATGAATGCTAATGAAGCATAATGTTAACATTCAGATACTGCAGGGAAATTGCTAAAAACATATGTACTGTACAAAAAACAAACGATTTTATTTGATATTTTTCCCTTTTAGTTTATACCAGTAAAAATGCTAAATGTAGGATAATGAAACATCAAACAGGGTCCTTGAGATGGAATGAATACAAACAGCAACCTACTAAATTATCGTCAAACATTCACAAAATAGCTGCGTTCAAAAATGGAACCAATACAATGCATTCGTTGCCACCTAAACCATGTCCACACTATTAGGACGTGGATAGAACTGCAGAGTGGGACTCAAACAAGGTTCAAAAGAGTCCATGCCTGTAAAATACAGTTGAAATGGCTAATAAGGGCTGCTGTAGCCACCATAGTAATATAACTCAACAGTCTACAGTATAGTCTATAGAGAATACAACCTCTACATTCCAGAACCCTAACAAGCACTAAAGAGTGTGTGTGTGTGTGTGTGTTGGGAAGGGGGGTGGTCATGCAAGTGGATGTTTCTGAGCTGCTACACTGGGGTCAAAGGAGAGATCAATGGAGTTGTGGCTAAAAGCAAAGCTTTCCGCTTACCTAAAACAACACAAATATAACATAAAAACAACATAAAACTAACTCCACAAACAGTGCAGAGATCATAAACACCACACTCCCAACTTTAGCCCCCTAGCTGCTTTTATTAGACATTGAATTTGAAGCATTGGAACAGAGGGCATGGCATGCTAGCAGTTAAGGTGGTCCCTAAGGACATAGGTTCAATCCTCAAAAGGTTCACATACCTGTAAGTATCTTTGTGCCAGATGCCAATACAGTACTTATGGTTAATTGTACAGTACTAACTGCAAGTTGCTTTGGATAAACGTTCTGCTAAATGATCTAATTGTAATTGTAACTAATTGTAATTTTAAAACAAATCGATTGTTAATGCCGGGAAGCTCCGTTGGGCAACAGTTGTAATTTACAGACAGAAAGACAGATACTATACAGATGGCCCTTTCCCACATCAGAGAGATGTATGGACAGTTTGAGCTGGGCTAGCAAAATCTTTTCAGTATGGTTGGGTACTGAATTTGGTACGTTTAAGGGTACTGACCAATTACAGTATGTCGATGCTATTAAAGCAATTTTAATCAGTGCCAAATGTCGGTACCCTGAGAGTGCATCTGGGTGAGAGAGCATAGAGGAAAAGTAGGAGAGTGAGATTACAAGATTACATCACCCATGCAGCTTGTTCAGTGTTCAACAGTCAGGGCAATGGCGAGCTGAAAGCGGTCCCAAGTGTACCTTTTTTCGGTAATTCACTCTCACTTAAAGTTTTGTCATCCATGTCGTCCGTGTCTCAACATCTTCAGTGCTGGCTGCAGACATTAGCTGTAGCTGCTGTCGGGGACCTGACCACACTGCTCGTCCTTTCATGATATTGCTGTAAGTACAGTACATGCTTGGCCTTCCAGAAGAATCTGACCATCATAGAAATGGTTCAAATCTGACCCCAATGTCACCCACACACCAAAAAGTAAATACATAAATACATACATAATTTATAATTGACGCAATAAGTGAAGTGATGCCAGATATTCATTTTACAGTAACAGTCCAAAATCTATTCAGTAATACAAATATCGTTGTATGACAAAACATGAAAAAGGATTGTAGTAACATGTAAACATTTTAAACAAAGTATTGGTTGACTAAATCCTTGATTATTTATTGACACGCATCCAATATCACTGTGCCAGTATCACAGTTAAAACTTGGAAATTGCCATTACAATCCTTGCTTTATTATAACTTCATCATATCAAAATCTGCACCAAGATAATTAATTTATATATTCTGGCATAATTTATGATGATGCCTTTAGATTTATATATTATTTGGGTTTTTCATGCATGAAAATGTTAGCTACAGCTGTCGTTTCACTAAGCAACTGGCAACAGACACTTTCAAGTTAAATTATAACAAAACTAGATACAAAAATAGATACATTAATAACACAAAACTCACTCTAGTTGTTGCCAGGATACACCATGCAAATCCATGTTACAACCAGGCTGACTCAAAGCATAAAACTACAAAGAAAAAAGAATTATAGAGTACAGTATGGCTTTGTATTGTTTCCAGAAGAATTACTCTTTGGGCAAGGATAGTACATTCCAAATACATTAAAAGGGCACTGAAAGAGCACTTTTGCACTTTCAGTCTATTGTGTTTACATTCAGTGCTGAGCAAATGTTTGCAATGTATAATATATGTCAGAACTCACCTGTTGAATTAAAACTGTATGGCATTGATACAACCTGAAAATTTAATTATAAACGTGTCACCCTTGCTTTTTATATGGTATAGTTAAAAAAGAAAAGCTCTTTGAAGATGTTGCATCATGGCTGAATTCTAACAGCAAAGGAAAATTAATTAACAACTGTGATTTTACAGGAGTTAATATGGTATATAGTCAATAAATATATATATACTGTATACAATCAGCATAAAAATAAGAAAAGGGGAGTGTTTGTTTACAAATGTATGTCATTTAGCACATACCGCTAGAAACATGTAAAGTATGCTAAAGTGAAGCCATTTTAGCATACTGAAGTGGCCTGATCTTAGTATAGTTGTATAGCCACCGGCTTTCCAAATGGATCCACACTCAGGCAAGGAGCACGTAAGGGACACCACACTTGAAAAAGTGCCATTAGGAAATATACAAATGAGAAAGACAAGCAGGACAAAGATGTAAAGAGGATTGCAGTAGATAGATGGGAGATTACCAGTATGACACAGACCCCAGGAGCAATGGGCAGGTGAGTCAACTTGGACTCCAATGGCAGGTTGGCAGGAGAAAATGGTACAGTAGATCTGCCCTCGGGACTCTCCATAGAGAATTCAACATGAAATGAGAAGCACAGAAAGGAAGCAGAGAAATGTCCTTGGCAAACGTCTGTCCACTTTCTGACCGGTGAGCCTCCTCTCCATGATGTACAGTACAGTATGTGTGTGTATGGGTGTGCGCTTGCGTGTGCATGTGTGTGCGTGTGAAGACAGGACAGGATTCTGGGATTAGACACCATCCCTGTAACGCAAGAAGAAAACGTAATACAGTTAGGAATGTTCACGGATATACAATAGATGTATAGATGTGCGTGTGCGTGCGTGTGCACCTGTGTGCATGTTTCTGTAAGAGAGCAGAGCAGATCTGAAAATCATTCATTGGCACTCTGTTATGCAGCTGAAAACAAAGAATGCCTTCCCGTTAAAAAAAGGAGGGTTATGGAATATGTACTGTATTACGTATATGTGGAGATGTAGGCAACGAATAAGAATACAAACACCTGCGCACACACACACACACACGAGAAACAGTGTGGTGTAACGGAGAGCTCTAATTCAATCTTGCTGTCAAGGTTGGCACCAGGTCCTGCTCATTTGAATGCAGAATTTATTCAAGCCCTCCCCGGCGACGCTGTCAACAAAGACCTTGTGAAACTACCCTGCCTCTCTCGCTCCCCGGTTGCCTGCCCGCAAACCTCTGCCGGCCGCTTCACACCCACACCTTCTCTCCCGCTCTTGTGTGACAAACAGGAGGCTTTTTCATGCCAGCCTCGGCCCTGGCACTTTGGCACGTGGAGGCTGGTGGGAGACAACAATGGCGCCGCGGTGACACGTCTGCCTTTCATGTGGGCGTGCTTAAAAGCAGCTCGGTGGCGCCGGCCATATCGTATCATACAAGATTATACAGCTCTCTGTTCTTCTACGCTTTATAGTGTAGTCAACAATGTGTATGGACAAAGTATACAGAAATGCTGTATCATGCTGTTTCTAAAAAATAAAAACAAACTTTTTCCATTCTGAAAAAGTAACGTGAAAGGCTTCATGTTAAAACGTGAAAAGACAGTTTCTCATTATAATGTGATAAGACATGTTTGCGTGATTGTATGGCTAATAGCCTACATGACTTGAGCATTAGCATAGGCTAGTTCAAGCCTGTTTGCTTAGGTTGAACTTGAGACCTTATATTGAGCACAGTCAGATGTCAAAACGAGCAATAACAATACTACAACCCTGTCGGAAAAAAGGGCTCTCGGCCAAGCTAGGCTGCATCCTAATTAACACAGACCAGCGGCGGCGAAAAGGTAAACAGGAGGAGGAAATGCATGCTCCAGAGTCAGACATTAGCATGTAGGCTATAGCTTAATATGAAGGCTATGGTAGAAATCTAAATATCTAGGCCATAATGCCAGTTCCTTGCAAAAAGCTAGCCTAGAGTTCACAGCAGGATCACAGCATGCTACATACCATTAAATTGTCTTATCACGTTGTAACTTAAAACTAGTTTTTCAAGTTATAATGTGAAATTGTCTTTTCATGTTATTTCAGTCAAGCCACTCTCGTAGCTAATAAGCAATTTATTAGGGAATAGCAGATAAACAGTTAATCTTTGGTCGAATGGCTTGGTTCCGGGGGCTCCTCCGCATACGCATGTATGTGAGTATCTAACAATTCTTTAACCCCACGAACAGGCCTGCAGCAGACATGAAAAAGCAACACCATGACAGAAAACATGCAAGAGAAAGCATCCAGCACAACAAAAACACAATGAAATGTACACAACAAAAACAAGCAAAACAGAACAGAAACAGACATTTTAACATGAAACTGTCTTACAACATGAAACGTCTTACATTCTAATGTGATACTTATCTTTTTTCTTTTTTTCTTTTTTACATGGCAGCAATACACTGATGCAATACATTTGTTTACAAAACATTCATTCTCAACACATTCTATGTTCCTGTAGCATTTTGTCACTAGTCTGCCAGGGCATTGATGTCATAAAGCCTGTATGCCAATGTTTCTACAATAGAACAACATAAATATTTCAAGCTTTATCTGTATGGGGAACATTTTGGGGACAGCTATGCTGGAAACATGTTGACACCAGAAAAACGGATCCAATAAGGAACTAATCGTAAATACCCTCACAGGTACACGAAAACAAATTGTGTTCCAATAGTGTGAGAAACAAAACCACAACAACAAGAACCACATTCCCTCATACGAGCAGGAAGCAAGTATCAATAGGTATCAAATAGTGCTTTGAAAAGCCAGAGAGCTTCAGAGGTTCAGTACAGGCCTTTGGGGAATACATACACTAATTACATAATGTTAATGCTGAGTGGCCAGGATGCACACTGCTTAGCCTGCTAGGCTGATCTGTCTTGTAGAAGATGGAGGAAGGAACACAGAAGCAATCCACCATGGGAGGGAATGAGGGAGAGAGTGTGAGAGAGAGAGAGAGAGAGAGAGAGGGAGAGAGAGAGAGAGAAGGGGGATGTGTGAGCGTATGTGATGTAGATGGAGAGACCAAAAGAGCAAAGTTGTGTGCGTGTGTGTGTGTGTGTGTGTGTGTGTGTGTGTGCATGTGTGCCTGCGTGCGTGCGTGCGTGTGTGTGTGACAGCAAAAGACAGAGCGGGAGAGGCATGGCAGGCACAGGCGAGCAATTTGTTATCATACGAGGATTTGTAAACGCTCACATTTCCCCGCCTGAGCGAGCACACGCACGCACACACACACACACATACCACCTCTAAACAGCAACGTTGAGATGTTAGCGCTGGCCGCCCACGCACGCAGGGAAACACTCACATGCAAGCAGGTGACAGTGGCGGACGCAGTAATTCCCATGGGGACTGGGGACAGACACATGATAGATAGCGGTTTTGGTAGTTTATATCGGGATTTTACGCCGGCTGTCTGAGAGGCCTGTAATTGAATGATCATTACACCAAAGTTATGGTCATGGGCCCCTGGGTGGAGAAATAGGAATTGAGTTAGAAACGGCATTTAGTGCTTTTGATTTACGAGCGACAATAGGGAAGTTGTTTTTCAATTCTGGCAGTCTGCTGGGCAATAAAGGGGAGCGGGGGGCTTATTGCCTGCTGTACCCACGCTCATAGTGAAACACACGCAGGCAGGCTGGCCCGCCAGGCACAGGCTGCAGTCAGCCAAACCATCTGGGGCCCTTCACATGGAAGGAAGCGCTTTGAGCATGCTCCTTTCCTCGTGTCTTGTCCTGAATGGTGCGATTCATTAA
>JAODUG010031275.1:17500-18911 GCA_027564795.1 Aphredoderus sayanus
GAGTGCAGGAGAGCAAAGGGCCATCACTGATACATTCAACTAAATGAGCTATTGATTCAGTAACAAAAGGATGTAATCCAAATCAGTAATTTCGGCATGACGCTCATTGTTGAAGGGTTGAAACTGATTGCTGTTGTTGCTCAAATTGGTTTGCGGCTGATGATACCAACAACATCCAAATGCTTATCGCTGCGTATCGTTAACATGCAAAATAAACAGATTTCTCATTTAGAAACATTCCAATTGGCTGGGTTACAATTGCAAAACATGCACATGACATTGCAAAACAATTCAATTTCGTCCAGAATGTAACAAACAGACGAATGATTGAACCCAACCAAAGCAAATTGAGAATTTCTGCCATAATGGGTCTGGTCTGGCTGGTCTCCAAACTCAGTGGCACCAGGTTGGGACTGGAAAACTGTCAGCTGCCAGTCGCTGTGATGGTCTCACAGAGGGGAGACATCTCAGTGGGCACGCCTGTGCAGCTGCTCTCATAGCCGGGCTATTTTTGATAATGACGACAGGCTCAGTGGGCTTCTTCGTCTTGGTCGAATCCCAGAGGGATCATCTCCATGTCTCTTTACCACTGCTCCAGATTTCAACAGACCCACTTCAACATAGGGAGGACAGACTTGAGAATGATTGATGTTCTGTGCACTCCATTTGTGTATCTGCGTGTCTGTGTGTGTGTGTGTGTGTGTGTTTGTGTTTGTGTTTGTTTGGTGTGTGTGTGTGTGTGTGTGTTTGTGTTTGTTTGGTGTGTGTGTGTGTGTGTGTGTGTGTGTGTGTGTGTGTGTTTGTGTTTGTTTGGTGTGTGTGTGTGTGTGCTTGCAGCTGTTGGTATACATGTATGTCCATGTACCACATTTATGTGTGTATATATATACACAGTATAATGTATAAGTACTGTATATGCAGTGTGTACAGGTGAACATATGTGCGAAGCAATATGTTACTGTAGTTCAAACATAATTTTGTATGTGTGTTTGTGTCATTTCAGTATCATTAGAATCATATAATGAAAAAAACGTTGCAAACATAAAGTTGTTTTGGCATGCCCGATAAAGCTTGACAACACTGTCTTCATTACATACCCTGGGATTGTGCTCTGACTGGGCTGGAGATGGGTTGAGAAAAAGTAAAAGCATGGCCTGGGTGCCTTTTTTACAGAGATGCCATGCACTGTTAGCCTCGCGTGACCATCCTGATCTCGCGAGCTTCAATTTATTTTCGCTGAGAGAATCAGTCTGGAAAGACCTGGATCAAGGCGATTATAGTCCGAGTAGCAACTGTCAAATCAGCGTCATCGTTAGGTCTGACGACAGAGAAAAGACTTGAAAATAACAATGGTGGATCCTACAAAGGTAAACGTAGATGATGCTATATCGTCAGTTTTATCTCAACTGAA
>JAODUG010031285.1:0-18899 GCA_027564795.1 Aphredoderus sayanus
CATATATAGGCCAAAATTTCAACATTTGTTTATTTAGTTATTTGTTCTTTTTTTTTTTTTTTTTTTTTTTTTTACATTTTGATTTATTGCAGTTTGAACTACAGTCAATGCTCATTCACTGCAATGTGACGCGACCTCTCAGAGAAACGTGTTATGGCCTTCCAGGCACGACATCTGTAAGTATACCTAATTACCGATCTGAATTCGTATCTCTACGGATTGTTAAGCGTCATCTATACTAAAAAGAAGCATCAGAAACAATCATGCAGATGCTTGCTGTGCAAACTTAAATTTGCCGCTACGGTTCACTGTTGTAGTAACCCCTCCCCTTCTCTGCTGGAATCCCTCCAATCACTTACGACCCTCAAACATTGCATGAATATACATGAGACCGCTTGGCTATGGGACCCGCTTGGCTATGGGACCACGGAGGGTCTCAATAGTTGAAGCGAAGTCGGTTGGGTTGTTTTGTTGGGGACACCGTTAACCCAACGAAACCTAGAGAAGGGACTACGTTCCTTCCTTCTGCGGAGAGACCATGGTTCGGGCCCTGAGAATTTGCGGGCCACTTCTGTTACTCGCACTACAGATTGTCCTTCTTTGCTCTGCTCAAGTAAGACTTTTTCTTTTCTTCTGTTTATAGATTGACGAGGCAGAGGTACAGGTGAGTGTGATCTCAATAGTCATTCAGATATCTTCGTCTTTTTTATACTTTCACAGCGCTGAAGTTTTGTAAGTGTCTACTAGTGTTGTGCATGGCTTTTTCATTAGATTTTTTTAGCCATCAAACTCCATCCTATCTTCATCAGAATCTGTTTGTATAGGAATACATATCTTATAGGAAGGCAATGCACCTGTTTTTATTGTCACAAAGCCTGCTATACGTCATTGCAGCTGTAGCATAATGTCATGGATAACGGTAAAAAGGGTTGAACTTACATTAAAAGCTGATATTACTATTATTTTAATGATCATTATAGCAATCGCCTGCTGGCCCTCCCGGACCTGCTGGCGTGCCAGGAATTGATGGTGTTGATGTAAGTTCTCTTAGTAGGGCTATTGCATTTCTAGAATACATGTAATAGGATGTCTTTTATAATGCCCAGTTAATGTACATCAAACATGTGTCACTGAGAATTAAGCTTTCAATCCATGTGTTTTTTTGCAGGGGGAGAGGGGAGATGATGGTGCAGATGGCGTCCAGGTAACAGTGATTATCAAATGATATTGCAGACATCTTGACTTTGTTTTGTCAGTAATTAACAGTGTGCATTTGGACCATTTGGTTTGTAGGGACCAAATGGAGATGCAGGCAGACCCGGTTCTGCAGGACTACCAGGAGACCCCGGAGATGACGTGAGTGGTATTTCCAACACAATAGTGATCTATTTTGTATTGTTGTCCTTTGTCAGTTGGCCAGAACGAGCACCACATTCACATAGCATTGGGTGGAACCCCTTTCAGTATGTTCCTCCCAACTTCTAGGTTAATGCTTTCTCATTAGTCTCCTTCAGTATGTTTTTTCAGTTTCTGACTGTAATACTAGACCTAAAAGTGGAAGATGAAAGAATGTGAGGAATCTATGAAAGTGGGTGAACAAATCCAAATTTCCTTTAGGACAGAGCACCTACTGTGTCCCAAAAGGGCTATGAATGCAATTAAGCTTTGCTCTGTTCATTGAAAGAATGGCTAAGTATACAGTCATAAGTAAACATGCTGCCAACTGAGAATAAAAAGAATATTTGTTGTGTACTGTATCTACAGTATATTAAAACATACTTACGTTTTCCCTCTAACTAAATAAATACATATAACTTTGTTGTTTGGTTTTGGTGCCTCCTATTGAAAATCCTCAAAATGGTGTGGAATGATACATCTGTCAGTGGGCTTGTTTGACATGGGCTTAAGGAATGTTGGTTTTCACCAGTTCTCAAAATGGTTTGCTAGTGGGAAGCAATATCCTGTTTCCTGTTGCTTTGTTGGGTGCCTTGTTGGGAAAACAGATTTTGACTTGATAACTCTGAATTTACATAATTACATTATAATGTATCCATATGATACATATGTTATTTTGATTGATATGTAGGATGCTGTTAAATAAGTATAATTTGCAGTGCATTGCATTCTACACAGAGACTACAGTTGAAAATAACATTTCTTAAACATTGTTACAATATGTTTATTGTGAATTGTCCCTGAACAAATAAATGAGAATTATAATAAAAATTCTCTACTGAACATTAATAACATACTTATATCCCAAGATAAGGTCAAATTTGTAATAGGCGTTTTAGCAGGCATGACTGATAAACATACATTTGCACTCTAGTATTTATTGAAACACTTTAGAGGCAGGGCAGTTAAGTTAGCACAGTATCCACATGGCAGTATCATACGGCCCCTCCCACACCATGTGACCTTGATGTAAGATATGTTAGTCTGCTGCTACAATGATTATGTTATGAATACAGTTCATTATACAGTTTCAACTGCAGTTATATTGAGAGAGAGACAATATTGAAGAAGTAAAGAAGTATAGCAGCAGGTGGTTACTTGCTCTTTAAGAAGTCGCAGACATTTGATTTGCCCGTGTATCAAACACTTTAAGAGCTTTGCCCCTCTGGGCATAAGGTGATTTAAAGTTAGCTGTGATGTATTAGTTATGCCTGATCTCTTCTCTCTGCAGGGTTTGACTGGCCCTATTGGAGATGCTGGCCCTGATGGTCCCTCTGGACAGAAAGTGAGTGACTAATGAGCCCTTCGCTTTCCTGCTTCAGAGATTCTGGGTGAGATGGTGCCAGAATGCTGTCCAGTATATTTGTCCGACAGCTGAAATTACAATGCTTAAAGCAATTCCTCATGACAAATGAGAGTTAATCCTGCAAGCAGGGTAATCCCTGTTGGGAATGAAACCTCAGCATCAGTCCTCATTAAGCTAAACATTGCTGGGTCAAGTGTGCCCTGGCTCAGTCATGGGAAACAGGAATGTTAAATCAGTCTGTGCAAGGTCTCAGACTCATTTTCAACTGTAGATTTCTCAATAATAGTAAAGCACTTTTATTTGTATGTAATATGATGGAAGGATGTATTTCTAGAAACAATACATTATGTCAACTACATAATGCATTTGTAGGAATGTATTTGTTTTGTTTTTCTATACACACAGGAGAGTATATTACAACTATTACTGTGAATCTTTATTTGCTTTACAGGGTGAACCTGGAAAGCCTGGCCCTCGTGGATCAGCTGTGAGTGTCATTTCTTTTGTACACAATGTATAGAAACTATGCAATGTGTTGTTGAAAGCAGCCTTATACTTTTTTCATCTTTTAACGTGCACAGTGTACCGTGTACCAAAGTAATCATAAACATTGAAAATGAATCTGTTTTTACCAGATATAAGGTCATAGGCCATCATTTTTTTGTTTTTTTGTTTGGTGTTTTTGTAACAACTTTTAATCTTACTGAGTCACCATGTATTTGTCTCTCCTCAGGGTGTTGGGCCAGATGGATCCCTTGTAAGTAATTTATTTATGTTGCATGGTAAACATTAAATTCTACCATATGCCACCCCTGTCATTGTTTTAATTTTGTTTTATATGCAAGTGATGATAAACATAATTCTGATGCAGTGCATGCCAAAAAAATAATAATGTGCTTTGTCACCAGGGACCACCTGGGCCTGGAGGACTGCCAGGTGAAGTGGGCAAAGTCGGGCCTCTTGTGAGTACTGACACAGATTGTGTAATGTGTGTACTGTGTGCATTACTATGCGTTTGAGTGGCACACCTTGGCACTAGTGTCCAACGAGACCAGTGTCTCTCTGGAAGTAATCAGCTAGAGTCAGCATCATTGATTTTCCCTTTAATTCCCAGTGAAAAAGTGGCAGGTGGATTGTCACTGAATAAAATACTGTTTTCACTGAATAGAATACAAAACACAGGACCTATGTTTTGATTACACTGCTTACAATGTGGCTTGCCTCTGATGTTTTCAAATAAAAAGCTATATATACAGCTATATTAACCTAATTTACATACTATTGATGATTAACAATTTAACCATATGATTAACACAAGCAAGGTTGTAAACACAGGATATTGTGTCAATAACCGAGAATAACTTGAGCCTTCACAGGCTTCACATTAAGTACAGGTGCATAAAGACACATTTATTTTTTTTACATCAATATTTTATAGAAGCAATATGCTGTACTGTATTTAGTTTTAAACATACATTCCTTTCATGTCTCTATCTCTATATACTGTGTTTTGAAATGTAGTTTGACAAATATGTATATAAGGCTGTACCATTAGCTATATTATATGATCCAGTTAATGCATTAAGAAACCCTTTATGATGATGATGATGATGATGATGATGATGATGATGGAATAACCCAATATAATGGATATGGTAGATAAATGCATTCTATCAGTATTCAACTGACACATTTGTCATTTGACACAGGGTGCCATGGGTGTGAGGGGGCCACAGGGACCTCGTGGAGTAACAGGGCCAAGAGTATGTTCACTTCAACATTTGGTGATACTTATTGCCTTGACATACTATTGAAATGTGAATCTCAATGGCATAACAGCATAAAAACCACTAAACACCATATATGCACAATTTAGTGAATACAGTGAATACTACTAGAACAAAAATTATACAAATATAAACGCTTCTCTAAATCTTGATGTCATCTCGACATTTTGACAACTGCTGAGGTACAATATGAAACAATTAGCTAACATGCTAACATATTTCTACATGCTTTTAAAGTATCCAATATCTCCCTTTCTCTCCCTTTTAGGGTGCCTCTGGGATGCTAGGCAGTGCTGATGTGGTGAGAAGTGCTTTTCGTGAACTATGAGATGTTTGCATGACACACACATCAGAACTGCTTTCTGACGTCTGGTGTTCTATTGTTGTCTAGTGCCCCAACTCCTGCCCACCAGGGACTTCTGGTCACCCTGGGCTTCCTGGCATGAAGGTAAGTAGGGAGAAGTAAGTGATTTGTTGCAGCATTGTGTAACAGTAGCAACTGTACTAGTGAGTGTTCATATGCGTTCAAATGTGTTTTTAGGGCCACAAAGGAGTAAAAGGAGAAGGAGGTGAACCTGGGAAACAGGGACATAAAGTAAGGAATAACAGTGTCTAACTTACAAATGCCTTCTTGAACTTGATTTGTAAGTTGAAAGTTGGAATTATTGACTGTGTATTACATCAGGCACATACAGCACATTACATGATTGCAACGGAGAGCACAGGATCTACACGTCATAGACATTGTTAACATTAATTAACTCTTTAGAAAATAAAGCTGAATAAAGCTTTCTACTGCTAGTATGTCATCTAACATTATATTATATATTGTGTGAAAGATTAGATTATTGCAGTGTTTTATTGAAGATCTATTTACATTTCTAATTAAATTTATGAATTGTATATGGACCATACAGTACATCAATACTATTATGTTTTTGAGAAAAAAAAGAAAAAAAAGTCTATGGTTCATTGTTCAAACAAAACGTTCACCTGAGGATTTACAAGTACTCTATACTTGAGGTACTGCAAGTCCTCTATACAGTAGAGGGTTTGACATAAATTCAATATCACTTTGTTTGCCCTTGTGGTGGAATACAGTGCTACAGTTTATCACACTCTTCTCTACCCCTCCACTAACGCAGCTCATAGGCTCACAGCATTCTTTACTCCACGCTTTCACACAGTGAGCTAGTGCAGACATTTAGTGGTTCAGCTCTAACACAATCGTGGAGGGCACCTTTACACCACATAAAGGGCCATACAAAAGCAGTACTGCCTACATAGCTATCACAGATTATACACCAGGAGACCTCAACATGAACAAGGAGATTGCCAGCTGTACTTTATTTCAAGAGGTGATATGTGCATTTGAGTTATGCCTCCCAGTCATTGTCATGCATGGAATTTGATGTATTTGAAATACAGTCCAAACACCACCACACTTTTCCTTGTAATGTGTTCATATGCCATATAAATGGAAATGAAGCTGGGTCCATATCCCCCTCATGAGCTCCTGCCATAATATGATTTACTGGCTGTCTGCAGTGTGTCCCTAAGAATGATTTTCCCCTTCAATGACATTTTCACTTGTTTGTATGGCCTTTGCCAGTTTACCGTTCACAAATGCTAAATGATTACATAACAAGCTGTGACACTTGAAATGTTTTGTAGAACATATAAAACGTTCAAAGGAATACAAAGGAATTTAATGGAATATAGTTGTAAAAATGTACACATTTGTTGAGGTCTCAAATGTGCTAACATCTATAAGTGGCCCATTTGTGCTTTTTCACAATACGGTCTCTCAGAAAAATCTGATTTCTGCACTGACACAATAACTTTAGGAGGAAGTAAATGTAATACTTTCCTCAACTATACAGCTAATAACATTGGCAGTTATACATACAAAGAAACTGGTGATTTTTTGTTTATTTGTTAACCCAGGCCTCAGGCTAGAAAAGTTACGGCCATTTCATTAGAGGACTGTGGAATCTTACATGTAAAGCATTATTGCGGATCTCAGTTTTACATTATTGCGGTTCTCCTGATTTACATTAACATATATTTTAACCTACAAACTGTAATCTATATGTTGTACTGACTAGCAGCATTCAATTTAAATAGATTGTGTAATAAATTGTAGCATAACATTTGTAGCATAATGCTTGCAATGTAATTATCATATTGAGAACCATACAGTATACTGCACTTAGCTTCTGTCGGGAGAGTTATCGCATTCACAGCATCAGCATGCTATCACCATGACAATTCGTTC
The DNA here is from genome assembly GCA_027564795.1 of Aphredoderus sayanus. Classification (NCBI taxonomy): domain Eukaryota; kingdom Metazoa; phylum Chordata; class Actinopteri; order Percopsiformes; family Aphredoderidae; genus Aphredoderus; species Aphredoderus sayanus. Next base: position 6,827 of record JAODUG010031285.1, read on the forward strand.
ACCTTTTATAAAATGTCTTTATGTTTTCTTTGGTACATAAAGTGGGGCAGTACAGCAACCTGATGCAATCTTTGAGGGATAGTGTAGTTATTCAAGAGAGGTAGATTGTGTCCTCCTTGTAGTTGCATCGCTATTACTGTAGTGCTGAAGCTATTATATTCTATTGATATTGTATTGTCTCCCACATGTTTTCAGGGTGAAGAAGGAGAGCAAGGAAGTTTAGGAGAAGTCGGATCTCAAGGACCAATGGTTATATGACTAATAATACTTTATAGTTTTAATACTGTAAAAGAATCTGTTCTGTTGGTTGTAGTCACTGAAGGGCCAGGCCCCTGTCATGCTTGTGATTCCAGGGTCCTCAGGGCACACGTGGAGCCACTGGCATGATGGGCTCTAAGGGAGTGATGGTAAGATGTTGTGCCGTCCTACATGTTCGTTATTTTCTTTTTTAGTAAATTGCTTAACACAAGCAACCTTTAAAACATATACCAATTAATTGTTTTCTGCCAGGGAGCTCGAGGCCATGATGGAGACCCAGGTCCCCAAGGCGTAGCAGGGGCTACTGTAAGTTTGTTCCACCATATAAGTTGTTTGCTTAGTCAGTAAATGTGGCATGGTTAATCTGTGGTTCCCTGCATTACTTTAGGGGGACCAAGGTCAACGAGGTGTGATGGGTGAGTCTGGGCCCAAAGGTGAAACGGTTAGTGCACTTTTATGGACACAATAATGATCAATATACAGTATACTGACGTTTACTTTGTACTGATAGTATAACTAATATATGAACTAAATGTGTGGGTTTGGTCTACTAGGGAGCTCAAGGGCCAAGAGGAATTACAGGCGTCCCTGGTCCCAAGGGAGATGGTGTAAGTAGATGAAACCTACATTACTGTTGATTATCTGCATTGTGTCTGTCATGATAATTTGTACTCATTTGTTTTATGACCAGGGTTTACCAGGGGTAGATGGTCGTGAGGGGATTCCCGGGATGCCAGGAGCAAAGGTACGACAACATCTACCCAAATCTGTGATTCCATTTTTGTTTTGCAGTGTATAACAGTCATGGATTAATATTAGAACGTACCTTTGTTCCACTATGTGGGTGTCTCAAACAAAATACCTGATCTGAGCTTGATTTGATCTGGTCTAACATATAAGTGCATGTACATCTCTCATAGGTACTATGAAACTCATTACACTCACTATAATTGAAATACATTCTAACCTTATTTTTAAATCACTCTTCTATTGCTTCTAATGAACGGTATTCTGCTTTGTTTTGCCTGTCAAATCACTTTTTAATACTCTATTTTTAAAGGTGCTCATTATTATCACTTGACATGTTCCAAATGGAGATATAATGTCTGTGACATTATCTCAGGGATATGGCTCCAGCTAAGCTTTACAGTGTCACTTTGTCTGCGCAATGCGGATCTCACTGAGTTGCACCTTAGAAAAGCAGCAACGTACATTGTGTATGTTCTGTCCAAGGGCAATTCTAGTGTCTATAATGTTGCTGTCAATACTGTATAACTACATATATCTATGACTGTCACTCTGCAGGGAACCACTGGAAAGGCAGGAACCCCTGGGGAGATTGGGCTGCAGGGACTTCCTGTAAGTACTATATAACCTTTGACCCAAGATTTGTAATACTTACTACATTTATATGCACCACTTGAAACACTGTGCATCATTTAAGCTTTGTTAGAATGCACAACACTGCTTGTTTTTCATAATTATATGCTTTTCTACATTATGATTGACTACTTATTGTTTGAAGGCAATAGCACTGAAGTTTACTGTTGTTAATAGGTGATATACAAATTTACTGTGTAACCTGCGTTATTTTGTTTTTCTAGGGGCTGCCTGGTGTACCTGGACCTAAAGGCTTGGGTGGCCCTAAGGTTGGCTTTTTCAGTAGCAAACTATTAGATGTTGATTGTACAAATAATGTTCAGTTTTTTTTCAGAACTTTGGTTATTTCTTTACAGGGAGACACTGGTCAGACTGGCTTGCTTGGATCAATGGGTTCTGCTGGAAAACAAGTGAGTAGAAACACCTCTCTCCCAAGTGCTATTGTGATCTCTCTGGTTTCTACTGTGTCATTTATATTATTGTTTACAATTTCATTGTCTCATTATAGGGGGAGCGTGGAGAACAGGGAGCTGTGGGGCCTGTTGGACCAATTGGAACCTCAGTTAGTTATTATAGTTTAGGTCACTTGTTGTTGATTTTCCATTTATCTATTCCATTGTGGTTTCATGCCATTTCTTTTTACCTTTTCCAGGGAGACATTGGAGAACAGGGTCCCACTGGGCCTGCTGGCAAACCAGGTCCCAGGGTAAGGGTTGTCGGTTGGTTCCGACAGGTGCAGAGCACGTCTAAATGAATCACCAGGGCAGGAACCACGACCTTTAGTAGCATTTCAATGCCCTCAGTGGTACACTTAAGTGATGATTATAATAATAGTGGCAGTAATAACTTGAGCAGTAAAGTGGAAAAGTAATTACTTAATCTAATTAAAATTATAATGATTTAATAAGTGGCAATTTAATGTGGCTGTTAAAGTAGGATTATAATACCCAAGTGTTATGTGTATGTCCGGTGGAGTGAAATGTAGGTTTTATCCTTAACTGTGGTGGATTCGGAAAGATGCAACAGCAATTTGATAGCTCAGATGGTTAAAAATGTTAAAGGGACATTTTGACAGCAGGAAAGTGAATGGATAAGTGTGGAAAAGAGGGAAAGTGAAAATCCATGAGTGCTGAACCATCATGGGTGTTATCCTGGCTGTTGTATGCTGGAAGCTTTCAAAGAATAGGCTGAGACTGGATCTTACACTAAGGCTATTTTCGCAGTAAGGGGAGACTCTGGACTAGTTACCAGGAGACTGAAAGAGCTCTCTGTTCCTCTGGCATTCCTCAGACAGACAGTCAGTGATCAAAGGTGTACTTGGGGGAGGGTGCACATAGCTTCTTAAGGAACTATGTAATACCAGGTTAAACAATAATTACATGCAAAATGCGTGAATATTGTACAATGTACAATTACCATATAATACAGTACATATCGCTTATTAAAAAGCCACGTGAGGTTCATGTCTAGGGTCAAGCTTAAAGGAACAGTGTGTGTGATTTGACCAGTGGGGGCAGGCAGAGATACCGTATGCAAAGGAAAGTCCTTGGTACCACCCACACATCAATTGTGACTTCTGGGATGTGTGCTGAATACAAAAAACAAATATTTTCAACTGAAAATTAAAGTTTCTCTTAACCCTCGTGACTCCCTTACAATATAGTATTGAACCATCAGAGGGCACCATCTGATTGTGTATGATTGTTCTTTTTATTGTCATTGCTGTTTGTATTTATTTCTTTATTAATGATTTCTTTATGTATTTGTTGGTATTTATGTGCCTTTTTGACCCTTATGTTGTCCTCGGGTTTCAAACACACACCTTATTGTGCCAGCAGTGCACATCATATGTCGGTATAAGCTGTAGAATTAGGTTTAGCGCCCTCTATCTGCCACAAAGAGCTAGTGATTTGGGTCATTTTGACCCTGAGGACATTATGAGGGTTAAACAAGGGATTTTATGGTGATTGGAGGCAAAGCACGACAGTTGTATATGTTTATAATGGGAGGGATTTAATTTCTGTTCAAAATTGTGTATTAATATAACTCAATACACAATTGAGTTATATATTGTGTCTTCTAGGGTCCCAAGGGTGACCTTGGCCTTCCTGGTGTCCCTGGCCCTCCAGGTTTTCCTGGAATGAAGGGAGAGAGGGTAAAAAACATTCTCAAGTATATTGTCTCTTGTTTTTTTTTGTTGAAGAAGAAAACCATAAAGCCCCCATGAACTGTGATTGAGACAAACAAATGTTAATGTAAACATACTGTATACATATAAACTGTAATCTAGTTGCCATTATTATGGTTTGTTGGAGATGTCACTTGTTGCTTTCTCCTCACAACATTATGTCAACTACTGTAAACATTTATAGTGTACATTATTATATTCATTCAAGATTTTGTTATCCTTTCCCTGCTTACATTGTCTTGTTAGTAGTCAAGTGCAGCAAATTGTAAACAAACTAAAAACAACAAAGGCCAACTTAACAAATGTTGAGAGATTTACCCATCCTTAGAAAAATGAATGAATTACTATTACGAGATTGAAGCTCCTGTTGAGTGGCAAATTATATTTATTTTCCACAATGTGTTTAAAAATATAAGTAAAAATATTTTTACTGTTTTTCAGGGAGAAGGTGGTGAGCCAGGACCAAAAGGTGAACAGGTATGATCTCCAAATTAACCATTACCTCCATAACAAATAAACAAACATCTTTTTTTCCTGCTATCACTATTTTGAAGAAAATTGAATACATTATTTTAATATTCATAAAAAATTTTTAGGGAGGACAAGGTGATGAGGGAAACCCTGGCGACAAAGGGGATCTGGTGAGTCAACATACCGTTAATACAATACAATGTCTAATTCATCCAATAAAAATATTAAACATTTATGTTAGTATCACACTTAAATATTCCCTTAAATTCTTCCTGGACAGGGCGAGCGAGGAGAATCCGGACCTAAAGGAGAAGTAAGTTGTCAGCGTGCGCTGTGATAGGCTGCCACCAAGACAGTATTCACATGTAGTGTCTTAACATGTCTCCTCATTTGCTCCTGTCAAGATTGGCAACCCAGGTGAGGCTGGAAACAGAGGACCTGAGGGAAGCCGAGGCCAGCCGGGCATCGAGGGGCCACCAGGGAGTCCGGGACCACGTGGCATGCAGGGAGACAGGGGCGCCCCCGGTGTTCGTGGATCCCAAGGTCCAGCGGTAAGTCCAACTGAACAGCGCCCCCTATGTCCCAACACAATACTGCATGTATACCTAGACATGAATGTAAAATAATACAACCATAATGAGAAGGTCTCCACATTACACTAGAATAATCCCCAATGGGAAACGGAACTGTAAGGATGTTATGTTTTAATTTTTTGCTATCTCTGTTCCCCAGGGGAAGGAACCGAGCGATCAGCACATCAGACAAGTTTGCATGCGTGTCATGCAAGGTAAATTTGGGGGATGAATCCTTGTGACCATTATGCATGCCATTATTCTCATACACCTTTAATCATCCTTGTGGATGTCACATTATGCAATCGCACTTCATATTCACACCTCTCTTATTTCATTGCACTGGTGGTTACAGGATAACTTGAGGCTCAATAACAGAGGCATAGAGCAGCCTTCAACCTTTGTTTATGTGACGGATGAAAGGCCCCAGATGTTTCACTGAACCCTGCCACCTTTGTTCTCCTCCTCCTTTCCTCCTGCTTCTCCTCAGCTTGTCTCCTAAACTCATTACTTTTTTATACCCGTTCTGAAAAATTTATTTCACCTCTAGCAGACCCACTCTTCTCTGCTCAAAGCAAGAAAGAGCCAAGGAGAGAAAAAAAGAGGAAACAACATAGATATGAATTCTTTCATCAGTGCTGAGCACAAGAATTTAGCAAGAAAACGCCATATGAGATTTATGGTATACCCAGTATAAAGCAAATACACATTGAATCCCAGTGATGCATGGAAGAATTAGCATTATTTTCTGTTTGCACAGTTTACTAGAGTTCTATTCAAAGAGTAAAACAGAATGAGCTCAAAAGGATATCATGACCAGAGATTCACCTCGCTCTGTTTCACTCTGAATTGAAGTAGTGAAGAGTTTAAGGCGCTTATCTGCCTTCCCCTCTGTCAGACTGCTAAATGTGTAAATGGGTTTTCAGTAACTGAGAAATGGGATTCGTCATCTGCTGTGAGAGCTGTGAAACCATTAGCATTATTTTAACATTACCCCTAATCATCATCCTCTCAAAAGTAGCGCCATCATTGTGTTTGAAATCAAAACAGGGCATGCAATTGGACAAAGTGTGCAGAGTAGTCAATGCAACGTCTGTATTTTTACAGTAAATAAGATCTGCAGCTCTCTGTCCCCTGTGGCCTAATTACAGGAAGGGGGAGGTTAGATTTGATCAGTGTAGATGTTGCTTATACTGTATGTTTACCATTTCTTATTGTACTTACTCACAACAGAACAGCTAGCCCAGCTAGCTGCTAGTCTGAGGAGGCCACAGTCTGGAGCAGCTGGGCTACCCGGGAAACCTGGACCTCCGGGCCCCCCTGGGTCTCCTGGAGATAATGGCTTCCCTGGACAGGCTGGAGCAAGAGGGCTTCCAGGACTGAAAGGGCCACCGGGCATTTTGGGAATTAAAGGACCCAAAGGTTAACACACCATCTTATAAGAGGAGCATAATGTACATGCTAATGACATCCAGTTAGAGAAGTAAGTTTGATGGTTGTTTTACAGGTGAACTGGGTGACAGAGGTAGCAGAGGCCCTACAGCACGAGGGCCCAAAGGCCAGCCAGGACCCCCTGGCATGCCTGGTGCGTAAAACCGGTGTCTTTAAACCTGGATAGTTTATGAATCTATCAGTTAAATTCCAACAAAACGCCTGTGATGTCTTTTCTTTAAAGGTGAGCCGGGAAAGCCTGGATACGGTCGAGATGGACGGGACGGAGAAAGGGGACCCCCCGGTATCCACGGGCAACCTGGTGTGCCAGGGCCTCCTGGTACTGCTGGCCCCAATGGTTACTGTGACCCCTCAGCCTGCAACCTGCAGTCAGGCTCTGCCCAGCAGTCTCTGGACTCTAACCTGAAGGGACCTGAAAGGAAATAAGAGCTTCTCTGGCAGGGCTGAGAAAGAGAGAGAGATGGAAGGAGAGAGACATAGAGACTGGTAGTTATCTCTGTTTCCCCAAAGCACACAACGCTCTCAGTGTCCCTTCTCAGGGATGAAGGCCTTGGAAGTCATGTCCATTAGCCTGTTAATTCATGAGAAGGTTTTGTGCTCGCCAGGTCACCCTCAAAAGGAGTCAGCCTTTGGAAATTGAGTAAGAGAAACTAATGTATTTTCTAGTGCTTCAAAATTCACATTATTCTCAGTGTACTGTTTTCATACCTGAGAGATGTGTTTTCTTCACAAAAATTGGTTGTTTATCCCACTTATACCCTGTCTGCCTGTTCTGTTCTGCCTCTGCATTCTGTTAATTTCAATAAAAGCTCTTCCGTTTTCTTCACAAAAAACAAATCACAATATCCTCCAGCAAACCAAGTCCTATACTGTACTGTCTAGCTTATTGTAAGAACCCCTCTTTTAAAACCTTGTCAGTTCACTACCAAAAAAAAACATCTTTGGAGCTCTCATGTGGTAAAAAAATATAGATTTGTCATCAGGTCATGCTGGTCTCACATGTGCTGTAAATCTGTAAATTGTTTTGAAATGTGGTTAATTATATTTCCTATGAAACACATTGATGGCTGTGATGTCTTGTTATACACAATGGGAATATCCAATACAGTGTTGGACATAATAGTAAATATTTGTTGATAGATACTGTATATCCAATTTGTTTATTAACAGTTTCTACAAACTGTTTACTGAAAATAATGCCAAAATAACTCTAGCGATTTAAACAAATTAAATCTCTTTCCAATTTTACCTATTATAATTAGAAAATATAACTGCTATTTAAATAAACCAAAATGTTATCCTGCAGGGACATCAAGTATTTTACCAAACAATAATTCTTAAAATAGTTTATTAACTGAAAATACAATCTTAATATTCAAAACAAGTTCATGTAAATGCATAAGTGAAACATTTGCCATGCATAGAAATGTAAAATCAAATAAATAAGCCAATCAAATAGGCAGCTGCTTTACATTTTCCATATAATTGTATTCCTATGTTTGATGGTGTGACAAACACCAGAGAATCCATCAGTGAACAACACACATTGTAAAGCTGTAAGGCAACAAATATATGTTGTAAAGAATACGTTATACCTGATACTCTGTGACCACATAGTACAAATTATTTTTCTTTACTCAGTTTGACTCAACTTTACTCAGATGATACAATGATCTCAATATATCCAATTTCAAGTTTTGCTTTTGCAACAGAAGGCTATTCAATTTTATGATAGCCGTTCCTGTATTGAATTATGTGGACGCGTGGTAACTTAAGATTGAGGTAGATACTGAATAAGCACACATTATTTAACAAAGCCCACACTGGATACATCCTAGAAATACTATGAAACTTGACATATGGTTTCATAGGAAAATGGAGGGAACCAAGAGTTAAAGTCTGACATTATTCATTTAACAAGTTAAAGTTGAGAGACTTATTTATTCTCTATGCAAGCTTATTCATCAGGATATTTGCATTCAACAGCCATGTTAGTGTAAATTGCAAGAATGAAATAGGATGGGAATACATCTTTGCACTTCATATGCACAGTCACAAGACTGCAATAGGAGTGGGCCCAGTTACATTGTATTCATTAATGTTAAATAAACCGAGGACACAAAATGTCAGAGGTTGATACAAATACTAATAAATGTAATGTGCTGAGACAGTTTCCATCCGTACAAGAGATTGTATTCCTTCCATGTTTCATGAGATACACTACAAAAAATAATCACATCCAGTAGGTGGCTCTTTAAAACCACAAATGAAAAAGTCAATGATATATTCTATATTTAATATATCTCGTCAGACACATGCCCACTTGCACTGGTAACATTAAACAATGATGACTTCACTGACAAAAAAATAAATAAAATCAAAACAATATATTTAAAAGTTAAAGTAACAAATTTGAAATATTATAAGTTATAGGCAAAGTGGTATGGCTTTCAGCGGTGTGTGACATGAGGAAAGATTAGTACAGTATGTGTGAAACAGATCCTGAAAGAAGAAAAATGGGATGGCTATTAACCTTTTAAAAATTAAAGCATTACAGAACATAACACAAACTATCTTTATGAAAATAACTGCATTTAATAAAAAACCACTGACACTTCAGTGTAAAAGATGTACTCCTTGATTGCATTATAGAACGTGAGATTTCTGCCCTAGTAATGTAATTCTATATTCAACAACGTTAATTCTAATAAATAATGGAGGCGTGCACCTTTATGGAGCCAATATTGTCAACCCTACAATATTAATGTATACACACAACAAAAAGAATAAGTCCTTTTATATTCTCAACAGTTTCAGTTTCTTTTTGAAAGAATAAAAGGACATTGCTTTGAATTCGTTTTAACCCTCCTGATGTCCTTAAAAATATCGTATTTGGCCACCCGGTGGCGCCATCTGATTGTGTATGATTTTGTGTGTTTTTTAATTGTCATTGCTGTGTGTATTTATTTATGTATTTATAATTTATTTATGTATTTGTGTTGTTTTTTCGTGCCTTTTAACCTTCCTGTTGTCCTTGGGTTTCAAACTCACACCTTGCTGTGCCAGCAGTGCACATCATGTCTGTGTAAACTGTAGAATTAGGTTTAGCGCCTTCTATCTGCCACGAAGAACTATTTTGACCCAAAGGACATCACTACGGTTAAATCCAGACTGTTTGCACACCAATCCTAATATAAGAAAGCTGTTTTCAAATGTGATTACATCCAGTGTTATAACGTACATACACTATAGACTAAGATGTGCCTTTCTGGCCAAAATATGCTACAGAGTCTTGTTTTAAAGCTATGACTTGATTAAAGGTCTGTTCTCTCAAACATTTACACTTTCTCTCAAAAACATAACAAATAAATAATTACAAGTCCAGTCTTAAAACACACAAAAAACAAATGCATCCACTGACACACACACAGTGATGGTCATTGACAAAAAAAGTACTATTGCAGAGAACAGTAATGATAAACCAAAAGAAATAGTTCAAGTACATTTGTAACTATACGTTCCCCCAAAACAATAAATTCAGAAGTAAGAAGTTGGGTATTCTGATTTCCTCATTTGGCTGAAAATCACAAATATACACATAGGAAACTAGAAAAGGAATCATCATACAAAACACTGTGTAAACAATAAAGGCTGAAAACAGCTACTGAAGAGAGTTATGCTAGACATAAAGTCTTAAACATAAATCTCTTACATTAGCCATGATGTATAACTGATAACACCGGTGGGAACCTAATATTTCATTACAAAGACAGTCTGTGTTTGTAATTATAATGTCAGGTCCCATTACATGCCCCGTGAGACAGGAAAAAAGAAAAACATATTCACTTATTCAAATTCTTTAGAGAATAAAGTGATTGCCTGTGAATATTAGGTTGCATTACATTCATAAAGCGCATGCACACTATAAACTATATTCTGTTCTCATGGAACACTTTGCCCTTGATCTTGTTTTTGCAAGCTGATTTGATGTACGGTAACAACGGGAAGGTGTTTTACAAGCAAGCCAACCATCCATTTAAGATTTAGGCCTGTTTCATGAATGCTTATCCACCTTAATTTCAAATGCGACAGCCTTGCATTGCATGTGTAGGGATTGATGGCCAAAAGGAAAACATTTTTTAGCAAGATGTTAAAAAGATATTTTAAAATACACATACAACATTAATTATCATATTATTAATCATATTGTTAATTATCATTATTATGTGTAGAAAGACATATCTGTTGAAATGTGTTATACATTATGTAATAATAAATAGTACAATACTTTATATTCTTAAATACTACTTAAATATTTCTAAAAACCTACACATGGAAAACATTTAAAAATAAGGTGGATCAAAATGTTATATATTATAATGTAACAAGAACACTTCACAAGTGATTAACATGCACAATTAAAATCTGAAATTTTAACAATATTACAACAATTTCATGCTACATTTGTTGTAAATATGTGAACCATTATTTTCTAAAATTACAAGAGGCCACTTTAAACAGCTATCTTTCAAAGACTCCATTACTACTGCTTGCATTTGGAGCTCCATAATAGTAACTATGCTATAATTTATTTGTACCTACACATTGAACAAGCTCACTCACTTGCTTGTGTACACATACACACACACACGCACACACACACACACACACACACACACACATACACGCACGCACGCACACACACGCAATTGCAGAACTAAAGTAGAATATTACAGTGCATAGCCATGCCCATTAAGAAGGCATCAAACTTAATTAAGGTGATTCTTTTTTCAGAGGCGATTGGACTTGAAGAAACAAACCCATTTCATGGTGTTGAAAGACATAATGGTGAAACAACATGGAATGCATTAGATCACAGTAGGGGTTGTGAAGGAAGCCAAAATATTATAAAGTACAGCATTAAGACAATTATTTAACAATTACTGATTACATTCAAAACAAATGTATTAGCAATCAACCAAAGAACCCCAATTGCATCCAACTGCTACTGAAGTGATTGCGATGGATATTGTAATATGAAGTCCCTTCCCATAAACCTTGGCTCAGGATGCCGTCAGATATGGGCTGCCTGTGACTGGCTGTGAGGTTAACAGGGAAACTGGATGAGTCTTCAAGTCTGAAAACAGTCTAGCCGTTGCGCCGAGTTCGTAAGGACGGTGGAAGGCAGTCACTTGGGTCACATCTCCCTGGGAGGCCATGTAGCCCCTGAGAGCCAGGTGGGCCCTGGGAACTGACTCCAGGTGGGCCTTTACAGAGAAGTAGAAACAGTTACTTACTTACTGTTAGACGTCTAGACTTACTATTTCTAGTCTAGACATATTCAATGTAACTTACCAATACAACTCAATAATAGATTATAAATACTATAGAACACACAAACTGAAGGAGATACTGTAATGCTTGCCATATTGCAAGCCATAGCTGGATAATGTTGTGGTTTCATCTTGCCTTGTTAATAAGAGAAGTTTGAAGTGAAAACATTTCACTTTCAACATACTGTGCAGTTACCACCGGTGTGACTGATTTGAGCTCTACATGATGTCTAAAAATGTGTCTCTTGCCTGAATATCACCAAAATGAGAATTCTGAGTTCCAAAAGTCACTTGCCTCAAGTTACTTAGCAACATCTCAGAGAACTGTCAGCTTAGAATTTTCAAAGCTATCCATATCTCCGTCGTGTCTTTGAGAGACATAAAAATTGCAATCTTCCACCACTGACTTATTGAATATA
>JAODUG010031295.1:0-18897 GCA_027564795.1 Aphredoderus sayanus
ACAACAAGGTGTGAGTTTGAAACCCGAGGACAACAGGAGGGTTAAAAGGCACGAAAAAACAACACAAATACATAAAGTCATAATTAATTAATAAATAAATACACACAGCAATGCCAATTTAAAAAACACGAAATCATACACAATCAGATGGCGCCGCCAGGTGGCCAAATACGATATTTTTAAGGACATCACGAGGGTTAAGTATGTGAAAAACTCAACAATGCTACAGTGACATTCCCATAGACAGAGGCAGGTTTACAGTTCTGATTAGGCTGTTTGGATACAAGGCTACTGTATTCTCTGCAATTTGCTGTATCTTCCGGCTGTGGTGGAAGAGCAACAAAGTGATATAGTTTATAACTGGTAGAATTTAAAATGAGTAGTATCAAAGTAATCATTGGACGCTGAGGGGTAAAGATGAGGAGAAAAGTGAATCTGGCTTTATGTCTTTTCCTAGTTAATCTGTGAAGAAAATAGATCTTGGTGGTTCACTTGCTTGTTTTATGGTTCATACAAAGCCTGTGTATTATGGCTGGACACAACATGGGATCACAGGCAAATCACTGTGCTGGAGAGCACTATGCTGGTGATTTCCCTGCAGTAGGTGTCTACTGCTGATAAGCAACCCCTTTGAGAGCCACTTCCTACAGGAAACCCTCAGAGCACTGCAACTGATGTCCCACTGGTCAGAACCCCTCAGCTTGAGTGTTGTCTAGCAACCCCTTAGCCCTAATAGTGCAGAGTCAGACTAATCTGCCTCAATGATCTGCTTTGGTCTGCCTATGATAAGACACAGGGGAATCCTGCTGTGTATACCACCTTATACAGTATGCCACCTCTTTGTGATAAACACTGAAATGCCTTCATCTGTGTTAGTGGTTATGTTTACACTTGGTTTGTGTTCAAGCCTGTATCCCCTTTGTGTAGTTTTTACCTAAATGAATGGTATGTGGGCGAAGGCACATAAACAGACTTAATCACGCCTACTTCTTCCACACCTGCCTGAACCGGGCACCACTACTGCTAGAAAACAACACGGTGAAAAATACCAGTACATAGTTTTCCTGGGTACTGTGCCTTCAACCTGCATTTGGTACAAATATTTTTACAGTCAATTTAATTAAACTAATCAGAATAAATCATGTAGTTTATTTTGCATACCTTCCTCTAAATAAGAACAGCCATCCGGAACTCGGCAAAGCACTGCAGTTTATCACAGGTTTATCTCTATAATGCAAGAATTACATAATTACTCACCTCAGAGGATTATGTGAAAACAACTAGTTTTTTTCTCAGTGAACAATGGTTAATATGATTAAAAAAATTTGATAAGTTTTATCATTTATTTACACAAGTTATGAAACATGTTTGATATTAGAACAGTTTACATACAGCAGTCATTCTCAGTTCTTCCACAGGCTAAAATGACATTACAAAGAAGAAAATGAATCTACATTTTGTGTACAGTTTGATACTTACTGTCATACTGTATGTAATGTCCTGATAATGATTTCAGAGTGTAGCATTCTAACAATGCCCCATTTTCAATGCTCTGAAAACACTTCAGCTAGGTAGTGAATTTCCTTCTCTATGGGATAATGCATAATTCATTGATAAAATGTTTTCAGTAGTTCTTTGAAACAGAAGAAAAGGATGCATACAGTACAACAAATGCTACAGTGATCCAAAAATCAAACAGTGTTGCTGTGATAAAAAATAGTTGTGATCTGGTCCTGTGACAAGTGTAACATTTTGTTACATGCTTCAACCTTAAACATACATAAATAACCTTGAACGAATGCACTATTCACATGTAAGGCTAGCATATTTACAGGCAAGAAACTAAACATCGCTCTCTATGGCGCTTTCACCAGCGTCAGGCTAGAGGGGCCCGGTGTCCTCCCCCCTATGCCCCTGCCTCTGCGGGGGTGTCCAGGGCTCTGATGTGGACGCCGGGCAGACTGAACAGGGCTAGCGGCAGCTCTCTTCCCGCGCCGTCTTCCTGGAACTTGATATTCAGGTAGAAGTCTCCGGTGTAGAGGAACAGCAGGGCTCCCACGCACACAGAGCTCTCTTTGGGATTAACCTGACAACAAAGCACGAAGAAGCGCCTCATTCACAATCATGCCACGCTAAAGTGGTTCATCGTCAGCCACTGGTAGTAGCAGCTGTCCATCTGGGACTGCCCACCGCCACGCTACCAGTTTACGACTGTACTTTATTAACCTGAGTGGTGGAGAAATAACGGCGATGAAATTCAATTATGGAGATTAAATGAAATCGCACATAGGCGTAAATGGTATGTGTGCGCCAAAGGATGCATAATGATGTAGCTTCCGATCTGAAATGGCGATGATATAATAAGTATGATTTCTATGACACACGGTATACATGCAATAATGTTTGAGAAATGCAGGCACTTTTTTTTTTTCTTCTTTTTTTGACACAAGTGGTTCTCTACCATCAACTAACTGCCACTTAGGCCAACGTCACCATTATGTAACTGAGAGCTTTATAATCGTGTGCCGTTGAAGCAAGTCTGCAGGCTGCCATTTGTACCGCACCTTCAAACAAAGTGCCTGGAGGGGGATCATTTATATTTCTCAATCCAGTTTTGAATCGTGTTTGCTGTTGCCTCGGACGCTTGTGTTTGTTTAAATCTTGACCAGCATGCGTTTGTATGACATCATTTTGGAGCAAAGAGTAAACGGGCATAGCTTGTGTCCCCTGTCATGCACATTCTAACCCCTGATCGTTAAAGATTTATGAAGCGCAGGCAGATGCTTCAGTTAATTTAGCTGATTACACTTCTCAGGTTAAAGGGCAGGTGTGCTCCTGTCTTATAAAAACTATAATAAAAAGATAATGGCACACATAGACCAATCTTCCTGAAGGTGTCATTTGTCCCGCTCAACATTAACTGACAGTCAAAAATCAAGCGGGGTCAATCAAGTTATCTCATCTACTACATCTATACAGACACTTCAGGGCGCACTGATTTGTAAGCCCCACCTCCTTATGCTATACTCAGCCTGGGAGCTCTGACATGAACACATCAGAACCACCAGCCAATCAGCATCTCTAGGTGGATAGTTCAGTTAACTACCCAGCATAGGTCATCTTCTGAGTGGTTAAAGGTGGTCCAATCTGTTCGCACCTGCGTTTCAAAATCAGCGTCAAATGCTGTTCTGATTACAGTAGTTGAAGGTAATCCTGCTAATGACTTGATGGACACCTATTGGCACCGAATATCACAAACGTTTCCTTTGAAGGGAAAGTTCTCAGACTCCTGTTCAGAGTGGAGCGAGTCACAGAGCTTGCTACTGTAAAAGGATGTAAGCAAGCAATGAACACCATTTTGGTGGATATTGGTCATAAAGATTGAGAAAGCCTGCTGTGAGGGGATTGCTTGGAATACTCTTGCAGACCTGGAGTTTTGACTGCACACTTAATAGTATATGTTACATATGATTATAAGACATATACTGTAATAAGACCAACAATAAGTGCTTCTCTTCCTGTCTTTGCTATCAGGTGAAGATAATACAGTAACACTGTAGACTGCTATGCACCGATACAGATACTGATGATTAAAATCATTTGGCCATTAGCCGATGTCGATACTGATGATTACAAAAATGTGGCCAATAGCTGATGTCGATACCGGGGAAACAATCTCACACGGCCGACACTTCCTTTCACTTTGATTGGAAAACAACAGTGCTTCTCTTCCCGTCTTTGCTAGCAGGTGAGGATGAATACCACTGCAGCACCGCTAACCCTCGACCCACCGTGTCGATGTAGAAGGTGTTGGAGCCGATGAAGGTGACCGTGTCCTGCAGGTCATAGTTCTGGACGCCGTTCTGGTAGTCCTGGCAGGGCACCACTGTCAGAGTGAAGGGACCCGCGGCTTTCTTGCTCCGGTTGGTCAGCTTGACTTCTAGGCTCACCGGATCGCCCACTCTGCAGTCGGCAATGACGTCGCAGTCGCAAGGCTTATCGTTCACCAGCACGTCTGAGGGACACAGAGGGGTTTAGCAAGTAAGCTGTGTTTGCATGTGTGCATGGGAAATTACATTTTAAAGGGTTTACTGTATTTCAAATGTCACCCGACACACACAACACTGCGTGCACTTCTGAGAGACTAAACGCCTTTTCAAAGTTCATT
The DNA here is from genome assembly GCA_027564795.1 of Aphredoderus sayanus. Lineage (NCBI taxonomy): Eukaryota > Metazoa > Chordata > Actinopteri > Percopsiformes > Aphredoderidae > Aphredoderus > Aphredoderus sayanus. Next base: position 4,169 of record JAODUG010031295.1, read on the forward strand.
TGTGTGTGTGTGTGTGTGTGTTCGTTTCACGAAATGTGATTGGGAAAACATAATGAAAACGCAACTTGGAGCATTTCCATAAACAAGATTGAATGTCCGCTGAAGCGACGCCCAGCGTTTGGTTCTTGTGCCGAGTCATTCAGGGGCGCCTCCACTTCATTTGCATTCATCTAAAACATGAATGGTCGATCATTTGGTTCCTTGAGTGGGATCACCAGACTCGGCCACGCTATCCGCGGGGAGCTGGACGTGTTCCAAAGCAGCGCTGACAAAGGTGCCGGCGTGGGGCGTGGCCATGCTCACCTGCTGGCCCCAGGGTTCCCGCTAACACTCTGTACGCCGGGCCAACACAGCACGGGCTAACTATACCTCCGCTAACAGCACGAGACAAAACTCTTTGTTTGAACCGTGAGCTAAGCACGCTCCCCCCCCCCCTTCCTAAATACAGATCGGGGCGTTCATAGCCGACTCTTTCCGGGAATAGCGAGAGGTGCGTGCGCCCGCGCGTCCCCAGGGCCAGCTGTCGTACACGTTGGAGCGCGGCGCCCGTGGCGCCCGTGGCGCCCGTGGCTGTGACAGACACCGGCAGTGTGGGGGGCTGTGGAGCGCCAGGCTGATGATGTGGATCTGTTGGGGGTGCGTGGGGTGGATGCACAGACAGACAGGGTGCCTGGAGGGGCCAGCTACACACATGGTTCCCCACAGAGAGAGTGAGGGAGGGCTGTGGACCACTGAGGCCTGCTCAAGTCTGTGAGGATAACCTAGGGAGGGCACGGCACTAGGAGGGTGACAGTTAGCGCCATGTCAGCATTAGCCATACACAGTCATAATACCCCCCACCAAGAACAGAGAGATAGATAGATACTTTGTTTAACCCGAAGGAAATTCACGTGTCCCGTAACAGCACCAGCATTAACACTGAGAGTGAATGAGACGGTCTATGCCCCCTCCCCACCCCTTAGGGAGAGTGTCTGAAATCGGTTTGAGTTACACACTGGGTATACTGTAAACTCTGACAGAAACCACTGGAAAATGATACAGCCTTCTGTCGCCGTTTTCCTAGCTACTACAGGCGCTCTCTGTTGTTAACAAGCTAGTCTGAGATCAATGCTGACAACATCTTGAGCTACAGAGTAATTACACGTGAATATGTGGCGGTGCTTCAAGTATTTTACACATCTTAAACTGAAATTATCAATTCTGGGCTATTTAGAGGAAAAAGTTATATTTGACTCATCGACTGATCGTGGTTCACTTAATGGTAAATCATTAATAATTACAGTATTTCGGAGGACTATTTGGAAAAAGTGTTTACGCTCTCACACACACCCCGAACACGTGGAACACGTTCATAGCCAATAAGGCTGGTGCGGCAGCTCACAAGTACTTATATATAGTTTCTTCAAAGTCCTGTTGCTAGGAGATGTGCAAATCACTGGGAACCTACGTGGGGTCCAAAAGGCTAAGATACATTCTGTCACATTAAAAGCAAACAAAAGGGAGAAGAACAATGAGTACTGAGCACCCTCCTCACGAAAGAAAGAAAAAACAAATAATAATAAGAGGAACAAAACAACCCTTCCCCCTAGTGTAGCGCTAAGCTCGTTAGCTTAGCTGCGTCCACTGGCTGTCTCTCACGCACTACGGCAGCAGGCCACTGTATGCTTCTTTAACAGAGACCCTCTGTTAAAGGGAACAGAATCCAGCAGACTGAACTCGCCCCAGACTCTCTTGTTCTCTTGCCAGACTGATGTGTCAGCTGTGTTAGCCGCAGGGCAGAGAAGGGAGAAAGGATACGCAAGGCATCGCGGCTAGGGGGGGATTTGGAAAGGGGGTTGAGGGAGGGGGGGGCGGTGACTTGCTAGAAGTACTGTATTAATAAAATAAGCAGTGAAACCTGCGCTAGCTAAATGCCAGAAGGTGGGGTGGGATGGGTGGGGGCTAAGCCTACAAGCGCAGAAAATCACCTTCGACTTGCTTGGAGGCCGGTATGCATCACCATTTCATGCCTTGGCAGATGATGTCTGATTGCGTTGTGTGTTGTGATTGACTAGTGCACGCATACACACATGTGCAGGGGGAGAGGCCTCATGTAATGCATTCTGCCAGGCCCCGGGCCCCGGGCCCCTGCGAGAGGCCCTGCGCTAACGCAGAGGCAAATTGCTGTGGCAATACTTCGCCACAGCAATTGGGCCCAGCCCCCAGTGCCTAATGAGAGAGAGAGAGAGAAATAAAGACAAAAAAGAGAGAGAAACATAGATGAAGAGAGCTAGAGAGATACAAAGAGAGCTGCAGAGCAAGATACAAAGAGAGAGAGTGACAGTGAGACAAAGAGAGAGTGACAGAGGGAGAGTGACAGAGAGAGAGAGAGAGAGAGAGAGAGAGAGAGAGACAGACAGAGGGAGAGTGACAGAGAGAGAGAGAGAGAGAGAGAGACAGACTAAAAAACCACAGATCAAACTATGACTGGGAGATTAAACCAGCCTTTCCCGCCCCTCCCGGTGTATCGCTTGTCACGCGTGGCGTGCAGGAGAGACACACCAGGTGCCAGGGCTCGGAGATTAGCCTATGTGGCATGTCACACGGGCGGCGATTCAGCTCGTTAGCATGAGCTCGTAAACATTCTGCTGTGGGAGGGAAAACAGACGAACCGGCTCCAGATTTAAAAATAAAGAAATAAAGAAATAAAGAAATCGCACACACGCGTCATGCTAATGCTAATCACACCTCCGGCATGTACTGTAGTATTACACAGAGAACACTTACCATGTCAATGTGCGTATTATTATTTTATGATTGTCAATAAAAGATGTTTTAGAAACATAATCCCAATTTAATACAGTTATGGAAAAGAATCATCGCCATGTTCAACTGGAGTGTTGTCCCCCACCAACTGGAAATTAACGTGCTTGTTTGCAGCAGTGTTAACGTTAACCTTGAAGGAGTAATCATCTGTGTGGTTCTCAAGCGGTGCGCAACAACATAAAAGGAACTACTAATTCCTAGTGCATAAATCGAAATGTTGCAGCGACACATGCCATATAAAAACAGCAGCCTCCAGAAACGTCTATAAATACACTGACATTTTGGGAGGTGCCATGGAAAAATGTAAATATAAAAAGGAATACAGTAGAAAAGACCAAGTAACTAGTGGTTGACCACCGGGGAATGTGTGTTAGCACACGTGCATTCTGCTCCAAGTGACCAGGGTCATGGCTTATTGACATCACTGCATGCTGGGGAGGGCCACTGATGAATGCTCTGATGGAGCCAGAGGGGATGTGCTTTAAAAAGGTTGCGGTGTGCTGCAGCAAGGCTAAAAATAGCCCTGCCAGGCTCCGATATCCCCTAAGCCATCTGCCCCTTTTATAATTATCCCCATAACAACCACTCACTCTATTTCTGTTGTCTTTTCCTTCCACGAACAATTGCTTTTAAAGATTCCATCTGCTCTGCCAGAGCAGATGGAAGGCAGGAGAATGCAAGCCTCACAGACTCATTTAGGTTCAATGTGAACACGGAAGCGTTTTCACGTTTATCACATTAATTCTTCAGAGGAGGAGCTAAGCTAATTTTGGCCTCAGTCAGAGGTAGTAAAGGCTAAAAATAAGGCAGGTATAAATTGGAAGCTCAAACCAGTCTCATTGCACCATCTTCAGAAACGCTCCAAGATATCGCTCACCATCTGTGCTGCTCCTTCCAGAACAGAGTACCAGCTGTGTAACTACGTCACTTTAAACCAGACTTAAGTGGGGAATTTAAACCTTAACAGACTATATCAACGAGGATGCCAGTCATTACAGGTACAGTTTCTGTCACAGTAGGACGCAGGTGTCGTTGTACATCTTAAGTCCTTCAACTGCTTTACGCAGTATGCTTGGAAGGGTAATAGTGGTAATAGTAGTAGTAATATTTAACAGACCCCTAATCCCTCTTCATCCTACTGTAGACACTCTTAAAGAGCGGATCCCAAACTCTATTAGCGTCATTCCCACCTTTCACAAGACGGCACAATAGCAACACTGCTCCAAACAAGCACATTCACTTCCAGTCAGTGGGGACATCACTCCAGCTCGTCCAACGGCCGTTTAAGTGGCAATGCCCATCCTGTTTGCCTCTCTCTCCCTCTTCAGCAACAACAAGTGCTCTCTCAATTTCTGCTTGCTAATAATCAAGACCTCGCCGTACAGCATCCTTGCCCCGCTCTCAAAGCCACACTCAACCAGGCTTTCAGAGCCACTGGAGCATTGGCGGGAGGTTCTGGTGAACATGAATAAGCCGAGCACACATGTATGTACGCACACCACACACACACCAATCAACAGTGTACAAGACGGGGCTGCAGTGTGTGCATTTATTGCACTCATCTTCGACAGCATGTGAACATTGGAATATCATCTGCAGAACGCCACTGGCCTTTGTAATAATTGGCCAGTGTGTGTGTAGCTTGTGTCTGGTGACATTGCCGATTGTGTTTCTATCGAGTACAAGTCATGTACAAATGGCAAACAAAAAAAGAAGAATGTATTTTAGCAATAAAGCAACCTTGCTGAAAAGGATTAATCAATAGTGTAGGGGAGCTCTAGTGCGGTGGCTTGATGCTATTACAATTTAATAGCCCTGTATATAGATGGCAATCTTGGCTGTGGGCAACATGCTGTGCAAATCCCTTATACTGTATGTGGCCTTCCTCCCTCCACAACTTTAAACCAGAGCATGTTTACACACACTCGTCTAGTTAAAGTGAGTGCAGAATTACACCATCCTGCAGCATACAGTAGATGAATGGCCTAAAATACGATGTGATAACATCCATCAAGGCGGAGGTTGCATAGCACCCGTGCACCTGAGTGTGTGTGAGCAGTTTGGTGACAGTGTTTGTATAGGATTCCAACACAATCCTTGACTGGCAGATCCTTGTATGTCCTCCTGTAGCACAGACCCACCAGTAGATGTTGTAAAAATAATGAGCCCGTAAAGTTCATTTTCCATTTTACTGTAATGTGTATTTATTTTCTCACTATGTAGAATGAGTACGATCACAAACAATGGCATATTACTCAAAATGCTGGGGATCAAACCCATGACCATTTGCCCAGGAGTGGAGCACCCAGAACACTACACTAGACTTGCTATCCCCATACAGTCACAGGGTCAAAACCTTTAGGACCCACTGTTAATAATCCTAATCCATAATCCTTACCTACGTCACTGGATCAATGACTCATTTACAGCATCAACAAACTGGAGACACACCTGACTTGATGTCCCAAAACTCTACAAACAGCCTCACATGGAGCGGTCCAGTGGCCATAAAGACTACACAGACCACTACAGGGGAAAAGACGCCACAGAAACGTCCCTAGTACCACACATAGTCTGGTCTTTGTAAAGCCAAACAGAATAATGCGGTGTCATTAGTGGTGAAGTGTGAACTTCTCTGCAGAGGCAATCCATTTTTCCTTGCTGCAGTGTGTACCAAGAAGTAAATTGATAGGGCACACAATCAATCAACACGTTTCCCAATCCCTCTTCCTCATTTTTATTGTTTTATTCTGGATATTAATGTAGAGGAAATATGGAATTAGTGCTGAAATTAAAATAATTTTTCTGACTACATGGGAATCTGTCAACCGACACCACAATCCATGGTGTCCACAAACTAGTGTGGTTATCTAAAAGTCTGGTTTCTGCAATAATGCCTAGAAAAGGTACTTTACCTCGGGTTGGGATGATGGGATTTTTGTGTGCGTTTAGCTGTTGGGATATGGTAAATATAGATAATTGTCAGAGAGAACAGCCGGTCACAAAATAAATCTAAATACCAATAAAAAGTGAAATGTGCTGGACCTAAAGGCATGATCCTCAATCACCATGAGAGAATTCTGCACAACCTCTCCTCAGATGCCCCATTAACATGCCGCTAACACACACACGCGCACACACACACACACACACACACACACACACAGACACACACACAGACAGAGTACTGTACTCTATATTGCTCTGAAATTACAACTGAGAGTCAGGGGCAGGATGGCATGCTAGGCATTGTAATGACACAACAGCATACTGATGGTTCCAAGGTAATATTCTCCACAATGGTGTACATTATCTGTCTAATGCGAATGTGGCGATGTGCAGGTCATGCTGCTCTGATCCACTGGCCAGATGTGTGAATGAGCTGCATGCCTGCCAGACACCATAGGTGGCAAACAGAAACATTAGCAATGATTTGGCACTTCAGGAGATGTGATGGTAGGCAAAGGGAACCGCAAAATGTATTACTCTCATATTTCTTGCAGTAAGTCTGGGCATATATAAAAATGTCTATATAAGTCAAGATTTTTTTTTTTTTTTCAAACAGCAGTGCTCATTTGGAAGAGACCCACTGCATAACCATGATTTTATTATATGATGTACGGTATCACAGGCTTCTGCTACAATTTGCCACCGTGTCAGTTGACCAGCAGATACGGTAAATAATATGCTATGGAAATACACTTGAGTGTCACAGCTGCGATACAAATGGAGAACAACGACCATGGCCGCACTATCAGTAGGGAGCCATTCAACTAACTTGTTAAATCCTAATACAGCTTTAAAGAAGAGACACCTGTATGTACAGAATATGAAAATAACAGAAAACATCATTATTGTATTTGAAGCAATTCAACCTTTTCCACTGAGACTGCATTAGAGAAATAACCAGATATCACATCCCACATACGCACACAGGAAATCAAATTATCTCAATTCACCGAGTCTCGTGTGACCTGAAACATTGTACATTCAACTCTGAAGTAAACAGCTAATAGAACACGACTATGTTCATCTCTGCTCTTATAATGTACACTTGCCCTCAATTTGGCAAGAACACGAGAACCGCTTGTACGAGCCAGGACTCGCACGGGAAAATTAAGGAACACATACGCATTAACGCATACAGTATATAGAAGATGGCATAGATTTATAGAACTGTTGGTTGAATTGGTAGTGAATTATTAGGTAAGCTCACTAGCCCAGCAAACCTCCAGTATAATGTACTGTACTGTATACACCACATACTGTATAGGACTGCTTCAATTAGGCCTAATACAGAATGGCACACATTATGAGGGGTTAGTGTAGTGCTGACCTAAAGGGTGATCGGATGCTACAGTGACCCCAGGCTGCTGCCACCTCCTCTCAGATAACAAAGCCTGAATGTCACGAAACACATCATTCTGATGCAAACGTCCTACCACTCTAACCAGTTAAAAGCTTTATGTAATAATACAAAGGCTTGGGGAACAGCCGGCCACAGAGAAGCAGGTGCAAAGCCCGTGGTCTGTTTGAGGTGTATTAAGATGAGCCGAGGGAACAGACAACATTTAGACAGGATTGTCTCGGCCTGACACAACTGGATCACTAACTGAAGGCAAATCTCTGCTAATTACATATAGAAAGAAAGCAATTAGAACCCTGTTCCCCCGGCACACTTCAACTGCCGAGGTGTTGAGTGAGGGAAAACGCAGAGCAGCTGCAGCATTACAGTAGGTCTAATCTGGTAATGCACCACTATGCTGGTTTAAAGAGAGCCAGAATGGGTATTCTTGTAGCCACGGCCACGTGGCAAGACATACACTGGAATGGCGCAGAAAGTGCGACCTTAAGAAGTGAAACATATTCAGTAGAACAAGCTATACCGAAAAGAAAGGCGATAAAGATTTAAGTCTTTTGCAGAAAATCAAATAAAGATCTACGAACATGTGTAAATGCTAATCCATTCCATTGCAATGGGGATCATTTGGAACCTTATCATAGAATGTTAAAAATACATTCGCACTAGTTTGTGATAACCCAGCCTGTTAACACACTGTACAGTATATATTTCTGCTGGGCTTGAGGTGCTTTCACGATCTGTTCTGCTCCCATTTCTCAAGTGATTCAACCACCATCATCAAGCTCATTCTCAGAGTATGGGTTTGAGTCATTCCTCTAATTACATCTTTGTGCAGATCATATCTTCAATCTGGATTTCTCTTATTTTCTTTTAGTCTCAAGCTTGAATGGCAATGAAATATATCATTAAAATTAATTGGATACTCCCGTGCGCTTGCAGAAATAGAGTGCGAAACATTCCAGTTTAGCACGGCTCATTTGGTTTGATAAATATTACCGGGCTACAGCGTAGAAGAAGCTGTCAAATATGATATAAGTGCTATTCAAAAAGGTGATTCAATTATTTGAGTGCCTGGGTGTGTCTCTGACGGAGACAATGAGGAAAAAAATAACCTGGTTCTCATGTCGCGCAAGTCAATGCAAACAGACTAAGCTGCAGGGTGAGGGCTTTACTCTCAAGACAAACAAGCACAACAAACTAAAGCACTTCACACACACGTGTGAGAACCACATTATCTCGTTTGTCCGAGAAGGGGTTTCAGTGGAACACAAAGCCTTTATCACTATCAAATATTTGTCGAGCAGGACGGGATGGAGGCAGCTTGAGTAGAGATACCTACCTGGTCGGTCCATCTGTGTCCTCCGACATAAAAATGGAAAACCATTCCACACAATAGCTAGCCCTTTCAATGTAATGGCAGTAGCTGGTGGGGGTGTGGTAAAATCAGTTGGGTGGGGTGGGTGGTGGAGGTGGAGAACAGCTGCTGGCTGGACTATTTTGACTGATGGCCAACAAACATCAATCTCATCAGCAGAGTCCGCTGAGGAATCCTACGCCGCCTTGTCATACACTGCACCACACATCTAATGTACATTGTCCTTCCACATTACGGTGCCCCTACTTTTGATATGCTCCAGTACTAATTATGCAAATGTAGCCATTTCCTCCCAACATTAAGGCACTAATGTGGGCAGATACCTCAAGGCATGGTAATGACATCCCTGTCCAACTCTTAACCTTAAATCAATTGAAGGCCATTGAGGCCAACTAAAATATACTACGGTTGTTTAGTTGATTCCTGCATTGAGCTTTGTTTAATGAGGCAGAGCTTCAACTGGAAGGATTCCAGGAGATAGTTTGGAAGATGTCACGCATTCCATACTACTGTACACTGCAGCTTCTCATTTGGAAGAACTAGTAAAAGGGCATTTTAAGGTTACAGACGAACTGTGGTAGAACATGTACTAATTAAAGCGAGTTCAACATCAGGGATTTGGTGTTGGCATCAGTATGATTTTAAAATAGAATGCATTTCACATGAATGTGTAGAGCAACAGGCTATGCCAGGACACCAATGTGCTCCTGCAATATGTCCTACCAAAATAGATTCTGTGCCAGGGCAAGCCTACAGTATGGGCTAGATGTGTGACACTGCAGAGTCAATTATGTGTTATGTTTTTTGGACAAGATGTCAGTAGCTCTCTACAGAATAGTTTAAAAATAAACTCTAAGAATAAAACTATTTTAGGCGTTTGAAGGATTCTGAAGTTAAGAAAAGGCTGTTGCATTTGTCACAGTGGCTTGGGCATAATCTAATCTTAATGTACTTGGTAGGACAGAGAAGAGCGATTCCCAATGATCATTTCCATTTGCAATGTGTGGAGTCGTGGGTTCACATCCCCCCATGCATTGGAAGTCAAGGCAGCCTCGTCTCAAGTGTCTTACAAACCACGACGAGGTGGCAGGGATGTTCCACCCATGTGTCATTCCGCCCTCTCAATTTGTGCGTGCCGTTCACGTGGGAGGTTGAAAGCGGTGAGAACTGCACCCGATGACACAGGAACAGCAATGACAGCCAGAGGATTTCCCAAACAGGAAGCCACCAGAGGGACGCAAGCTAAAACAGATGTCATTTCTCATATAAAACATCAGCGAAACAGAGGCCTGCCTGCTACCTACCCAGAGGCTGAGACACCACCACCGCCCCACACATCTCGTATCTTGAACTAATAAAATGTGACAAAACTCTGTGGCTTATCAGCTTGGGTAGAGCATTTCGTTAAAAGGGAAATGAAGACATTCCACAGAGAAAAGACCGGAACATAGTACGAGATTATACTGAACTTTTTAAGGTCAACAGTATGCCAACCCATAACATGTAAACCTTGTAATCAAAACTACACATGACTAAATGGCATCAACAGTATGGTTGGATTATGAACAGAAAGAACTAAATATATCAATTGTATAATGAAGATCAGTCAATTTTGCTTGTCCATAGAGCTTTAGAACCTACTTAGTAAATGGAAACGAATCCAAACGTAGATCCCCTCCTGCTGAACAATCTGCTTTAAACAGACAAGAAAATCATTCAGCCCTGCACTGGTAGGCAAATGACCACCACTACAAGGTTATTGCTTGTTCACCACAAGGGTCAGCAAATCAATGCACACCAGTCATGGACATTGGTGGGGGTCACACGTGTTGTGCATCGATCATTGTTGTGTTCCCTCATTAAATGCATCTCCCTATAGATCATTCTTACATTTACATTTAGAGCATTTAGCAGACACGTGTATTCCAAGCGACTTACAATTAGCACATTTGTCAATAGCTGGATAGATCATACACCACCCGTTATCATAAGCAAACAACATTGTTAGTATAATGACTAACTTAGTAATGTATCTGCAAGATGCATTACCTATTAACACATCAATCATAGACATCCAGTAACATCCTTAATACCAGCAAAGTGCAAACATCTGAGCTGATCTGAGAGTTTGAGCTGTGCCCCACGTCTTCATCTCACTTCAAACAGTTTACAGTTCTGAGGGAAGACACCACTTTAGTTAGAGGCCTAGTGCTGTTTGCTAACGGATGAATTAAAGAACTTCAGTGAGGCTGGCAGCAGACAGCATCTCAGCCTTGTAATATATACGCGTGCATGTGTTGCTTGGCGTGTCTGTGAATACGTACCTAACAGTTGGACCCCAACAGTACATCAAATGATCCAGGTTGCAGCCAATGCTATCTCTGCTTTTCTGATCTCTAAGTAATGCCTCACTGGAGCTCTTGTAACGATTGCAGTGTTGTATTTTAATAGCACTTTAATTAGCACCTTCTCACTACAGCGGATATGAATGCACTTAATTTCGGATGGCAGAGCGCACGACAGCATACAAACAATGCTGATGAGCACGGTGCATGACTGAGGCAACGAGAGAGAATGACATGGTGTAGATCGTCTGGGAGATGTTAGCTGTAAACCTGCTCTGTGCTTATGTTATTATGTTTAACGTATTGTGACCATCTACCATCAGGCCAGATTACATTAACCCTCCCGCTGTCCTCCGGGTCGAAATGACCCAGCCTTGTTGGCGCCACCAGAAGGAAGTGCCGCGGTTGGCACTATCTGCTGTGAGAAACCCGTGGACACTGATATCGTGATATACTGATCGCTGTAGTGATAACAATCAACAGTGATAGCGATTGCTGTCAATGTACATGAAACAGTTTGGTTATGAAGCATATGTTCAGCCTACAGTACATAGATAGTGGTTGGACCAGTGGATGAAAAGCTGCACAGCCACCACTGCAATCCAAAATACCTGGTGGTATTTTACAGTACCTGCAAAAACCAGCAGGTACTATGATCTGCCGCTGTGTGGCAGCGAACCGCACGCAGTCTCCAAATTAAATCTCGCTGAACTCCGGTGAATTGCAAGACTGCTCCCCCACCGATCCATCACCCGACTAAAGCAGGTGTCCAGGCACGCTCATTCTATCAGTCTGGGTCACTCTATCCATCTTTCCCCGTTTTCTCCTGCGCGTCTTTCACCCCTGTGGATCGCTCAGTGGCGCCGGCCCCTCGTAGCTGTGGAGCTCCCATGCCCTCCGTCTCGCACTCCTTCACCGCCTGGCTCGATGGGCCCCGCCACTCATCAGGTGATTTGTTGGACACACTTGTCTTATCCTTCTTCCTGTGTCCGCAGTAATGTCTCCCTACTTGCTCTTGTGCAGCCTGACTCAATATCCCTACAGTCTCCTTCTGAGTTACTATAGAGCTGACCTAAGGGATGTGAAATACAATATAAAAAACAAAACATTTGTAAAAGGGCAAAAGAAAATAGGCTCTAATCAGTTACGCACTGCTTGTTGATTTATGCAATGAAAATGTATTACTGTTATGAGGTAAACACACTGATTAGCTGAATTACTTTGTACCTAAAAGTTATATATCATAAAAAATACAGAACTTTAAATTGCATAACTTTATACTAGCTGAGCCTAATGCATTATTTAATAATACAATTTCAAAAAAATATTACATTTCAAAAACATATTCCCACAATATGCAGGCCACTTTTTCTTGATAGCTTGGGCCAGCATTTATTTGTAAAACATTTATTTCATCAGTATCTTTCTGTACGTATATTAAAAAGCAATTTCACATGAATATATATGGATTACATACTGATAAAATTCATTACTATTTATTCATTCATAAGGTCAAAACTAAAACTAAAACTAAAAAGTGAGTTCAGAATGGCTTAAAGCAGAACAGATTTGCTTTGAGGAAAAACTGCTTTAGGCAAAAATCAATTGCAAATAAGAAGTCCATATTGGTGAACTGAAAGGTCAAACTTAAAATCGTGTTTACATGTAAAAGCATTTAAAACGGTTGGTGTTCCCTGCACAGTGATCAGGAAGACTTACTCGTTTGTGCACTAATAAGACATGTTATCTACCAGATTAAAATAAAACATATCTAAATACATGTTGCCATTATTAAACAAAACTGTCTCTTCTACCATGCCCATTTCAAGTCTGTCATGGAGCTACACAGATAAACTTCATTCATTTCACCAAACTGTGGAAAAGGTTGCCTGATTTGATAAAGCTCTGTGTAACAGGCTGGCCTTGATTGGATATGAATGACATCAATCCACTGGGCTGTTGTCCTTTTCTTTCAAAATGATCAAAGGGACTGCCAGACGGACTTCTCAATTGTATTAAGCCTCTCTACAGTGACATTATTGAAATCTAATAGCAGGGCCCTTAATCTTTAGTCTGTCGCAGCTGTTTTCTTTGATGGTTCCTGACAACTTGACTGGTGAATGAGCGCAACGAGGGACACTGTGTAACAATGACGGGTCAAAACTTGTAATTACAATTGTCCTCCTTGACATCTGTAGAAGGGGCAAAGGGTCAGCTGGGCTCTGCCTCAAATTTTCACAGATATAGTTCCACGCTGCTTTATTGTCTAAATGTCAACAGAGGGTTATCAGAATCTTGTTAATATGGATATCGGCTGTTAGAAAACATGAGGAGGCAAGAGGAATGCCTCTGCACCTTTCAGTCGATGTTTAATTACGGTGACTAGGCGTGTTTGAGGTGATGGAGAGATGGGGGAGAGGCACTGTTGCTGATGAGGAGAGGAAACAGAGCATCAACCAGGACCTGCGGGAGACCTCTTAAGGACTGTATTCACTGTTATTCACACACACACCCCAAATTCTCCTAATGTGTGTACATGCGTACTAGCTACTCTAACAGAATCAACCAATGTCATAACTGTCCATGCCATGGTTTACAACCATTTCAGAATTACAGTTTAAACTGAAAGGTGGTTATAGATCAATTAACAAATGTACTGGGGTAGACATCATAGTAGTATTTGGGTGACATTGTTACATTAGGCTTATTTGTGCACAGATGGGTTATTGTGTCTGGCATCCCTTAAGCATTCCAAACGTTAAGCACAAAAATAAAATGATTGCTATAGTTCAGATCGACTTTATTTGCTTTCCTACTTTGATTTATTCAGTTTAATACACATGTGAAAGCAGGCTCTTAAATAGTTCAAACTTATAAAAACAGCCAATGAGGGCAACCAACCAAAATATAGTGAATGATTTATGACCTTCTGTAAGAATATACAGAGTGATGTATTACGGGAAACTTTTAGAGCGGAGGCACACTAATACAGCTCTTTAAATGGTCCAGCCAGAGGTTTTGTGGACAATAGGATCAGACGAAACACAAGCAGAGGCTGTGTGCACAGTCAGCACCACTGGAAGGCAGACACACATTCTCATACATGATGCGACTCTCCAAGGCGGCAGGCTCATAGTGAATCCGTGCCTCGATTGTGGCCATGCCTTGTTAAGCTCCAAGCCAATTATACGTACAGCGTAACATCAGAGGGGTGGGCAACATGCATTTGTACTGGCGGATTATTGTTCTCGCTAACATGAGAGATTTAATAAACCAATGTAAAGCCAAAGTGGAGATGATCTACAGTACAGCATGCACAGACGCCAAACGTTCTGTGTGTCAAACAGGCCAAAGAGAACTAGGGATCCTCTTGCAGAAGGGGAATACACAGGACATGAAAACATGGGAGAAAGTGTGATGTACTGGATTGTATGTGTGGCTTTTATCAATGACAGAGGTGTGAAGCGTAATTAGTCTGAAGAGTCGACCTGCACCCCTGTTTGATCCACCACTTCAATGAAACCACATGGCAATAATGGTCTTCCTAACACCTACAACTATAGAGACATTCAAGGCCACTGGCAGCTACTCTTACGTGACCACGCCTTCTCATAAGAAGGTGTGGGAGAAGGGGGAGGACCAGACAGAGTAGAACTGTTGTCCTTGGGTTTCAAACTCACCACCTTGTGGTGCCAGCAGATGGCGCCACCTGATTGTGTCTCATTGTGTAGTTCTCTTTAGTGTGTTTCTTTATTTCTTTATGTTTTGTGTTGTTTTTGTGCCTTTTAACCCTCCTGTTGTCCTCGGGTTTCAAACACACACCTTGTTGTGCCAGCAGTGC
>JAODUG010031306.1:0-18897 GCA_027564795.1 Aphredoderus sayanus
TTTTCAATTGCCCCCCCCCTCTCTCTCTCTCTCTCTCTCTCTCTCTCTCCCCCACTCTCTCTCTCTCTCTCTCTCTCTCTCTCTCTCTCTCTCGCTCTCTCTCTCTCTCCGGGAGAAAGCTGTGCAAGACAGGGTGACTCAAGGTTAGACCAATCCAGAGAGGAGATCGCTCTCTTTTCGCTGCGCGTGCCAGACTGTGCAGGTAGCAAACATTATCCTCATCTGCTCTATTTTCACAAATGAAAAAAACATTTTGGAGGGGACTGCGGAGGCTGCGACCTCCTCCGCTTCAGAACCATCTCGTTTTTCTATTGTTCGCCAATCATTCTCCATCTCAGAATGTGAAAATGCAGTCCCTGATATGTGTAATAGTGTACTACAAGTTTTAAGAGTATTATAAGCAGGGACAGGGACATTGATTTAGACTTTTGTTTTTACCTTTTAAAAGCCTTATACTTAAATCCTACTGTCTTCAGCAGTGAAAACTACCATTTGACACTTCTTGATGATGTCATAACAAATTGCAAGATTGGACCTGTTACTTAAATACTACTAAACCTTGTCTTGTAAGGTTGCCTATTATGCTTTTGCAGAAGGTGCTAGTGTTTCCCAAAGTGGGCTGTGTGAGGCTTTCAGCTCCAGTACAGATGCAAGGAGGCATGTTACATCTAGAGGCTGGCCTCGACTAGCTCATTTCCATATTGATATTTTCCTGTTTGACTTGTACAAATGACGGCTGTGTTCACCGTTTTGCTCTCAGATGAAGTGTTCTGCATAGAGTCCTCATACAGTATGAGAGGCCAATCATTGTCTCTCTCCCTCTCTCTCTCTCTCTCTCTTAAATTAAATACTTGATTCGATCGGGCAGTTGATGTGGATAACTAGTTCCATTGTTTCTCAAACGTTTCTTCCTCCAAGATAAAGTTTCCAGTGAAGGACTTTATGACCAAAAAGGCTACATATAACAGCTTATATGTAGTTGTAAATTTATACATACTGTATCTTATTAGCATCATTAAGCACATCTCTCCCCAGTGACAAAGAGTGCACATAGTAAATAAGCTCTATTAATGCTATTTTCCTATTACATTTAATTGGATAGGTTTATTTAAAACCTAGCCAATTATGGCCCTTTCTTGTTCAGCCTGCTTGTGTCCACTAAGGGATGGTAA
This sequence comes from Aphredoderus sayanus, assembly GCA_027564795.1. Classification (NCBI taxonomy): domain Eukaryota; kingdom Metazoa; phylum Chordata; class Actinopteri; order Percopsiformes; family Aphredoderidae; genus Aphredoderus; species Aphredoderus sayanus. The sequence goes on from JAODUG010031306.1 coordinate 1,173, forward strand.
ACAGGCGGCAAGAGAGTCTGCCTTAAATATTTAACAAAGTGTATATTCATTATCTACTCATTTGGAGCTCTGTTATATTGGAGGAAGTTCCTCTTGCTCTATACAAGTGTTCGAACATTACAGGTGTACTGAATTCTTCCTGAGATACTGTCACTTTAAAACATTCACATCGTCATTTCGAGCAACGTGTTGACGGAGCAGTATATGAGATGGCCGTGGGGTGGGAAATGCTAATGAATATTCAACCCGCAAACGCAATCAAAACACGTTGAATCTCGGCAACAATGTGACACTCGAGCTAGCGAATAATGGACCAGGTCAAGTGAGGCGGAAGGACTGGTAATGAATCATGAAAAAAGATGGATGAAGGGGATATATAGTATAATGTATGCAAATGGCGTATGGATGACAAGTAGAAAGATATGAAAGAGGCAATAAGGATGTGTGTGTATTGTGTGCAATTGTTTATCACTTGCTTGACCTGAGTATGGGCCTGTTGATGGAAAGGTGCAAATGTATCATTAGCGCGCTCAGGATATTGTATTTTCCATAATCAGGCTTAATGATGTGTGTGTGTATGCGTCAGAGAGTGCAAAGTAAATGGTTAACATAACAACTTTAGTCAATACAATATTGTGTTCAGAATCATCCAATCACAGAGCTCCGAATGATTCACATCGTTGTCTCAGTTAGTACAGTTCACTTTGCAGTGTTTAAATTGCACTGTATCAAACATGTTAATGAAAGGATGCATCTTAACCAACCATACGAGAGAAGATAAGATATACACTTTGTTGTCGTGGTGACTACAGTGCCTACAGTATGTTGACTGTATTTGGGGTCTTCAGAACATGGTTCTGGAGTGACCTAGGAGCCAATGTTTCATTATTCAGGAGATTGCACAGCAATACGGTTATCAATAACAGACAAATTCACATAGGGAAAATGAATAGGACAACTCCTCCAGAACAGTTAGTTCCACCTATATCTGAACTATACATCCAATCATAAAAATCATATATATGTTCTGCAGTTCAGCAGAAAGTATCAAATCATAGCAGGCGATAATACTATCAAGGACTGTCTCACAATGTCCTTCAGCCTTGTCCCAAAAGATAAGCACACTTTCAACAGCAGCCCTTCCATCCAGTCTTGGTAAAGAGTTCTCGCTGAAAATGAGATGACATTCTGAGAGGCAGAGAGCAGAAGGGCATTTTGTAATGAATACCCTGGTTCTCCAACACCTTCATGACAGGGTTCTGATTGACGTTGAAGAGAACCTGTGCTGAAAGTTTCTTTTTTATTACATTTTTGACAAAACCCTCTACATCTTCTACTGGCCATTTGTGAACAGCCCAAACTTTAACATTTTCATTTTCTGTGGGCCACCCAGTATGTGTTTGGGGAGTTGTAACGTGGGTCAGTTGTAACACTTCCAATTCCTCCAATCAGGAATGAGTTCCGAATTACCTGATTAATTCTGCACATGCCCAGTTTAGTCCTTATTCCACATATTAGAAAGTAGTAGCACCCTGTGGCAGACATAACCAGTTTTAGACAGAAAATGTTAATTTTGAGGTATGATTTTTTTTTTCTTTTTTTTTTTACTTAATGTTTTTGATAGCATGGCCTGCAATGAATATAAGCTCATCAAATGTATATTACGTTTATTGTGTGTCTATGTATATATCTAATACTGACTACTGGTAAGATAAGCTAGTTCATGTCTACAGGAGTCTGGGTTAATTGTAACAACAACAGTCTTGGTTAGTTGTAACAACAATATGAATGTTACTGCATGACAACCAAGCAAAGGTTTACTTGTATTTATGTTTTAATTGAATTTCAGGATATCTAGGTCTCAGAAGAAAGACTGGAAAATAATGTATGTTATGTGACTGGGTGCAAGACATGCACACGCACACTGTAATATGTTTTATTATTATTATTATTATTATTCTATATTAATATTATTATTATTTATTAGTTTATTATGTTTAATTAATAACATGCATTTTGCATACTCTCGCTCACACACGCACACACACACTAATTATGCTGAATACAAATCTTTCAATATCAAGTTGTCAGTCCTTTTTTCATAATGGGTGGTAACATGTGTAACGTTGTAACAAATTGTAACAAATAGTTTGTATCACATTTTGAGTGGAATAGCGTGAAAGTGCTCCAAAATACAGATAGAAATTTAGAAACTGTTACTGCCTACTTCTTCCATCTATCCAAACTGCAGCTGATACTTCTTCCCATTGCCATTTATTTTTACCCTTGTTGAAAACATAATTACAAAAACATTGTTTTGGTCTAGCTATACTATAACACTACAATACAGTGCTCTGACTTTTGTGTTGGTATGAAGTCCCCTCAGTACAATACAAACAGCATGTTATTTCGATTCAATTGAAAAACTATTGGGCAGTATGAACTCATTACAATCTCATTGGGCAGTTATGCAAACTCATTGCAGTACTATTGGATTGCTGTTGCAGACCTATAGTCCCACGACGTCTTCTGAACAGTCCCAGTCAGACTGTGGGATACAATTCTAATTAGATTCTTTTGGAACCTAATAGGAGTTCCCATTTATGGTCTACACTCACCTGAGAGACCAGCAGCAGCCACTGTCTCTCGACACGGAGCGAGAGAGCATGTTCTGCACAAACACCTGTCAGAAGACAAACTGGGTCAGCGCAGAAAAGCCATATCTCAAATTTCCCCCTCTGATTAAATTGCCGGACTCTTTTGTGTTGGACATCCCAGCGGAGACGCTGCCATAAGTCCGGCCCTTTTCCCTCCTGATTAAAGCCACCTTCAGATTTATCAGCCGTGTAAAATAATGGGAAACGCAGCGAATGTAGAAGTTTTAGGCCATTAGTCATGGCTTTTATTGGCACGGGCTCTTGTCTGGCGCTGAGCCAGTGACCTGCGCAGAGGACAAGGGAGTAACGCCTCCCCTGGCTCCTGGCAAGGGGAGGCTCTGCTGCGAGGAGGTGGCAACAGGAGGCGAGACAGGAGTGAGAGAGGAGTCACAACAGCAAGCTTGAGTGGGAGGTGTATGGTCACCTATCAGGAAACAAAATGGCTCACCCAAATATGTATTTTCTAGTAAATGGTATGTGATGTCTGTCTCCCTGTGTTGTAGAAGTGGAAGCTAAGGATAAATGCTTAAAATACCTAGCATAAGACAGGCTTTCTAGCACACATGCACTAATTTAAACCTAGGTGATTCGTATAGCTCTATGTTGTAAATTGCTTATATAGCAAGATTTATACTGTAGGTTTCTCAGGTGAAAAAAGAAGGTATACTCCATAAATGATTTGAATGCTTCTTTGCAATATAAAACTTTTTCAGCAGCACAACGAATGTATCAGCGATTAAAGTAATGTTGCGTTGTGCATTTACTGAATCACATGATGGTGCAGATGTTAAGAATGTTTAGGATCTGGTACAGTGTATAATTTCATAAAACACTAAACGCACAATGCGACATTACTTTAATGGTGGATACATTTATTGTGACGTTTGTTGTTTTACAAACTAACTGTTTAGATCGAACATTGTTTGCCTTATTCTCATTGTTGTTTATAGAAGAATTCCCTTCAACTGTTAATGGTAACGGATTAGCATATGTTAATATAAAACATACACACACAATGCTCCCAGCCCAAAATCCTTGTCGGCACTTCTTGGAGAGGTATTCGTTAATTGCTGTCCAGTAGATTGATGTATCACAGCGTCAGAGAGCAGAGAGAGAGCCCTCTCTGTGGAGGAATAAAACATGCTCCCCCACAACACGTACAGACCGCTACATACTGTATGCATATCACAGACACTGATAATCACACACTTGCATACTTACATACCGCACACAGACACCCTGCCTCCCCAAACATAAACACTGATTTCCACATGCAAACAAACAGTTGTATCCGCGCACACACACACACACACACACACACACACACGCACACATATGCATGAACGCACACACACACAAGCTCTCCTGACAGATAACACTACGTTATCAGATAATTACTGCTACAGTAGCTGTGGGGTGTCACCTTATTGACACTGCAGTGACAGTTTGCCGGTTTGAATGGACCTGCCAGTCAAGCAGTCATGTCAATATGATTCAATTATGAATAGACAGATGCCGGGGGAAAAGAAAAACATAACCACCTCCCAGGGACCACGAGATGCCTGGGCCATTTAAAACCACTATTGTGTTTGGATGGGTGGATAAGTGTGTGAATGACAAAGAGATGAATGAATGAATCAATGTCTGGATATTTCAATTTTAGTATCATGCCCACACTTGGCAGAACAATAGTTGCATTGGTTTGGCACTCAGCAGGAAGGGATTACACAAGCCATTGTTTTTACTATTCAATATTGGCCTTTGCTTGTGCAGATGGCCCTGGTTCCACATAGGTTACAAAATATTGCCAACCAGACAGGCTGATATCTGCTTGAAAGTCACTGTTATAGACCACACCAGAATTCGGAGTGGGTAAATATTCTGTAATTGTTTAGGTGATGCAACAGAGAAGCTATTTGCCTACTCAATAACATACAAGTGCAGATAAAGAGTATATAAACACAAACTATGTATGTTTACATTGTGTATATAACAAAGTATTACGTGCCCTATTATCTCATGCCTTCTTTTGGCATATAGTTGCTCGAGGTGAAATTTGGGGGAGTTGTGACGTCACCGGCATCCGAGCAGAGGAGGGGGAAAACCCTCTCGTCTGAAGCTGCGGCGTCTGCTGTCGGAGAAGAGCGGCAAGCCTAGGAACGGGGAGAGAGAGAAAGAGAGAGAGAGAGAGAGAGAGAGAGAGAGAGAGAGAGAGAGAGGGAGAGAGAGAGAGAGAGTGAGAGAGAGAGTATACTTTGTGTGTATGCGCGCGTATGTGAGAGAGATAGACGGCAGTTGCGCTATTCTTGACTGCTCCTAGCTACCTTAAACTATTTTCATCGGCGTCGATTTTCTAAACAACTGGCAAGGACGGTGCTTCAGGATCAAGATTTGCGCAGTTTGATACTTTTTTTTATCCTTCCAACGAAAAAGTAAAAGGACATTTCTGCAGGGAAATAATTAGAAATGAATGTCTAAGCAGCAGATGTGACATGTACGGCCGTAAGGGCGCGTGGGCTTTCCAGAGAATGCGGCGATGGTAAAACTACTACCACCCGTGCGTAAAATGGCAAGAACGACGTTCAACTGAAGGCGAGAGAGAGACGACAAAAAGTGGGCGCGAGGGGAGAAACGGAGAGGTACGGAGACCGCAAAGCAAGAGGCAGCGCTTCGCAGGAGGAGAGATGTGCGGAACCTACAGCGGGTATCGCTGATCGCCTGCGCACCGATTCACCGTGACTGCCGCCGCGCGCTCAGATATGCATGCAACCTCGCTGCCAAACCAGTCGTGACCGAGTCTTCAACCCGGGGGGAGATACACTATTTAAGTATTAGCGAGAAAAATGTCATTGCTGCAGACGGTAATGGGTGTTTAACCGTCGCGTATACGTCCAGGACGGAATAAAGTGTGACAGCGGAGGTAGCGTGTTTGTCACGGATTTCCTCGGCATCCACTATTCTCTTTTATTATATCTCAGTTGGACTATAAAGTGGGATTCTTTTTTTGTAATCTCCCTGGGGGTAATAGGGAGCCGCACCACACAACCGGGCAACAGAATGGGAGTCTGAGTGAGTGTGTGTGCGCGCTAGATTACATGAGTGTGTGTGAGGGAGAGAGCTGAGGTGGCTGTGTTGGTCCGTCAGAACCCCTCGCCAGGATGCAGCTGCTCAGAGTTGCGTGGGCACTCACCGGAGCGGCATTATGCTGTTTTCTCATCTTCCTCATCCACTCACGCCTGCTTAAAGAAGGTAATGATTCCAACATTCTGTTACATTTTGGTCAATTGCTTTAGCATACGTGAGTGATTAAACAAATCTGCGTTTGATTGGATTCCGCTGCAATCCTTATGCCCCCCTTCATAAGTTTTACCACCCAACATAATCACAGTGCGCAGTGGTGGTGCCTCCTTCGCGTTTTGGCGCAGTCCTGGATGTGATATTTATTTTAAAAAAATTATGATACAATATATACGGCTTAATAACCTAATTTCCATCTCTCTCTCTTCAAATATAACACCACACGGAAGACACACAGCAACAAGTAATATATAACCTGCTGTACATTGTACATGTTTTTCTTTTATGTTGCATAAGCGAAGAACGACACCGTTGCATCTAATAAGCAGTCAGAAAACAGAATAAAAGGCACCAGCCTCCCATTGTAATAGAATAATGATTTATAGTGAATGTTTTCAATAGATGGCACTAGAGTCTAGCTTTAAGGTAACATTAAGGTCAAGCTGTACTTATGTTGTCCCATTAGCTTCGATGTTGTTCCTATTTTCAAACCTGGATTAATTCCAACCACAATAAATATTAGCAATCCTTAGTGTAATGTTATTCAACACACTACTGTATGTTTATGTGTCACCATATTCATGCCATTTTAAAGGCATGACCTATGGAAATATAGCAGTAAGCTTTGTTATAGGAGTAATTAATTGATTTTAATTTGCTGACACCCCACAGTGGCTGTTAATTGAATGACATTGAATATTCCAGTAGCCAGCATATAGCAAATGTTAACCGTCTATCCCTGACAGACTTCCATTCTGACTCTGCCTGATGAAAGAAGCCGATTACATCAACCTCAAGACATAAACAGAAATGCCACATACTTGTAATGTCAACATCCATACTGTAGCAAAACACACACACACACACAGTACAGTACTAGGCCATGTAGAATCTGTTTAGCACTTGGGAGGGGGTTATGTTTTGCTTGGCTGGTTTAGGAGGATCCGGCCTTTGAATGGCACTGCCCAGCATGCACCCCCCTCGCCCCCCTCCACCCCCCCCCCCCCTCCCTGGCCGCACCACCCCCTTCCCCCCCCCATGCCCACTTCCCCCGGTCTCTAGCCCCCGGGGCGAGTATTCAGGTCAAGCAGTGGCAAGTGTTTTGTCTCCACCCTGACATGACCGTGACCGCGGTGGGAAAGGGGAAGCTCCAGCCAATTAAGAGAATGTATTTGCCTGAGACAAAGGTGTATGCGTATGTGTGTGTGTGTGTGTGAAAGGGGGGGAGTTGGGGCTGGCAACCCAACCCCCCCAACCCATTTCCACATGTACTGTGGCACTTGTTTTTCCACACATGATCAAATGTGAACACTGTGGCTACTTTTCAATGTGAGAAAAGGCTCTGCTCAAGCAATGGGGATGAGAGGCTCTCTCATTAGATTCAGGCTGTCAGCACTGTACAGTTTGTTGACAGGCAAGGCAATATGTTTGACCTTCAGTGCCGTGTTGTTTGTCGGTATCATGTTGTGCTTTAACACAGAGGTTTCATTTAGGGTTTTTTTTCCCCCTTAAGCACTCATTTTTCACTGCTTTCAGAGTCGGACATGGAATAGCTTCCTGCCCAGGGCTTTGATGCCGGTCATTTTCTGTCGGCGAAGACGCAATTTAAGTTCATTAAAGCGTGTCTGCAGGCGCCTCGCATTGAAATGCGCTGTACTTGTGCGAGAGAAAGACGCACACAAAGGACGGCGGAGAACATGCTCACTTTGGGCTGTAAGAATAGCCAAGGTCACAGCGCGCTGTAAGGGCTCCGACCCGCTGATATAATGAATTCAAAGGACTGCATTAGTGACAGTCTTTTTGGGGGGGCGGGGAGGTGGGGGTGGGGGCGGGGTTGAAAGGCACGCAGGCGGTGCCGATGAAAACTAGCGGATCCATTTAACTCTTCGTTTCGCGCAGTGTTTGCTAACAAACAATGGAAGCATTGCTGGCGTCTGTCTTGGCCCAGGGTAGTGCACATTACATTTATAGAAATGGCAAGAAGAGGACAAGAGGAAAAACTATTTTAAGCTGTCTTTCTGTCATGCTACACGTTTAGCGTGTGTGTGTGTGTGTGTGTGTGTACTGTATACCAGTGTGGGTCTGCAGGTGGTATAGTATTGTCAGAGGATAACCTGACTAAAGATTTGTGACATGTCTTATAATCATATTGGAGATATGCAAGAAGAGTGCGAGAGCTAGCTAGCTAGATACCTATGAACACTATATGGGAATGCTCTTGACATTACATTGTAAACACTGAGAAACAAAATGTCATCCCTCTGCCAGCCTTACGATAAGTCAGAGATATCAGATGCATTGTTGTGGGTTGGCAAAGCTCATTGCATGGGCTCTTGGGCAATGGAGTCAGGGATTCTGGAGAAAGATTGCTGAAATTTGAACTTGATAAAAACACTTATGTCTTCAATGCCATAGATTGCTCCTTCAGATGCTCTGCCCTGCACATTGTACATGCATTGCCAAAGCTATGATAGTGTTTTGTGATTGAGATTTTCACTGAATTTGACAAAAAGTGTATTACTGTAGCTTACAATAGCTGACTCCACCTTTAATATGACACAGGACCTCGTGTGGAGAACTGAAGATGCAGAGATGGTAAATTGCCAGCACATTAAAACATTATGCATAGGGAAAATAGATGGATTTTTTCACCATATATTTCCCAGGCTGACTACTTCAATAATTCAAGCAATGGAGCAAATCCCATTTGAGATGTCCATTGGTCAAGATATTTGTCACATGGCAATAGAGCGCCTGACAGGTCTATGGAATGGTTCTTACCGCAGGGTTTCATGGAAGAATCCATTTCACAGTCGTATGTAATGCTGGACAGCGCAGGAAATTAAATTGCCTCCAAGATGTAATAAACACCGTAGCAAATTATGTACAGTACACTTACAGTATGTGTTCATATAATGTTAAATATTGTCTTGCATTATATAATGCCATTAATATCTGTATTAAATTAGCTGTTTGAATATAGTATCAGTTGTAGCTTACTGGGATATTACTATATTTCAGAGAGCTTTACTCTGTAATATATTGTATATATGTGTAGGGAACCACACGATTCAGAGACTAACATATGTAATTTCTAGGAAGCCATTTGACCAGAATTATTCGCTCTGTGCACATTTAAAGGGCATGGCTAGAAAGCTAGAAAAATTATTTCACCTAAAGTGCCTGCAGTTATTTCTATCAATATCTTATTGAATATATTCTTGTTTGTTTTCGGGTGTATTTTTGTGGAGATAATTAAATTGGATTAGTGAGTATTATACATTATTATCTGCAGTGGACATGTGCACTACATAAACTGTTCATAAATTGTTTTATGAATTGGTAGATAATGCACTGTATTTGTTTTATTCATTTCAACCAGCTGATTATGGTTACATTGTTTGGAGGACATTTCCATTGCTCAACACATCTGTGCATTAGTAACACGTTAAAGTGGAGCACTGCCCCAAATGTGTTATTTATGAGTTCTGAAAGGGAAGCCTGCACGTCTGCCCATGCCGGTGTTGTCTTGGCCTTCTGTGTTTTTCTCCAAAGAGACCACCAGCCTGCTTGACGGCAGCTATTGATTCTCGGGTTTAAACCGCCATGTGTGAGAGTCAGTGGGCCAAAAGTGACAGAGATATGTGCATTTAAACAGAGCGGCTGACACCGGCGCACCAGAATGTATTTTTAATTCGCCGCAGATGGGAGCAGTGGTCGGGACCATTTTTTGTTTCTCTCAGAGGGTCTTTTAGGATGCAGTGCTCCATAGGGAAAGTTGTTATCTGCTCCTATAGCCACGGGTGGGTGTCCTGTGTCGAGCAATGGCAGATGCTCTCTCCGTGTCACGTATGTGATTCGCCCACGGAGAGAGGAGTCACGGCGTGTCTGTGAAGGCGTCCTTGCTCTACACGGAATGCAGTCTCTCTCACCTCGAACGTAATATATGTACCATAGAGGAGGTGCTATTATAAGACCTGCTGGGTCGCAGGCCTACTGTCTAGGCACCAATGAACAGCTTGACTGGAATATTACTAAAAATAGTAGACGAGTGCTCAACCCCCAACACTTCTTCTTTGCATTTGTTGTTTGTGTACAAAGTGCACAGAGTGATTTTGGACCTAGCAGAATCTACCCATGTTGCTAGGGTAAAGGCTACGGCTACATACAGATAATGTGTTAACACAGCTAATACTTAATTCATCCTGTACATAGGTACGATGCTTTCTAGTGTAATCTGCTGTAATCAGCTTTAAATAGCGTACAATCTATCTTTAATGGTTAGTATCAGTTGTAAACTATAAGGGCAATGTACGTGAATCAATTGCTTAATTGATTTGTTACTTAACACATTCATTCATTCATTTGCTTGGGCAAATCAATGGCAGCAGAGGCGGACACCTAGTGTGATTTGTTTTTCACAGCAATCACACCCAAATAAAACCCTCTTGTGCCCCTGGATCCCTCAAGTTTTCTTCACCATACAGTATATCTTAGTTTTTCCAATATTTACTAATAGCCGGTTTTAAGGTTTAGGTCTTATAGATTAGGCTTCGGCCTAGGGACGTAAAGCTCATGCACTAGAACCATTTTTCCTGAGGTCCTATTGATTGCATTTTGGTAATGTGGTGGGATGGTGAAGAAAAGAGAAGAAAACACTGTAGAGCTGCAAGGTGGACCTTAATGAAACGCTAGCTGCGTGGAGCCTCTGTTGGTCCCTGGATTAAGAGGAAAGACTCATTGGCCTCTAGACATAGTGATGTCGGAAAGCCATCAGCTTAACACGCTCCCACTGTACCCTACCACTCATAAAGTGCCTCATAACACTCCCCGGGGCCCAACATATCCAAGCCTGAAGAAAAAGATTGAGTCAACGTTTTGCCACCAAGGACATTTGTTGCAGCTTCACATGTCCTCGGGTGCTTCAAGTTAATACAGGCCATGTCTAAAGAGGGCGCTGTGGAGTGGTTGACGTTGCTTGTTCAGTGTCTTCAAGCTGTGATTCAGCTTAATGTGAAATATCTCAAGTGATTTAAAAGGTGAGGTAAGTGATGCTGGAGAAAGACTGTTGATATTTTTAACCCTCACATTTGATGCACATTGCCAAGGATAGGATGGTGCGGTCTGCTCCACTTGGTTTGTGTTCCCATTATAGCCTTGTGCAATACAGTAGATAATCACTGCAAAACCACCAGAACTCAACTGTTTGAATTAGGCATGGATTGACAGAAAAACAAAAGTGCATGAGGCAGTGTTGGGGGCAGAAGACTAAGGCGGATGAAGAGAGGGGGAGAGCTGGTTCTATGAGACGGAAGATTTGTGGGGTTGTCCGTCTGTTGGCCTGTCAGCAAGTGGGTTGAAGACATTCTCGTTTCATCAGCGTTTTTCCACTGAGGAGAGGACGGAGACCTGTAGGCCCCTTCTTGGCATGAAATCCATCATGGCTGTGGCCCCGCCCCTCCACACCTGGTAAATAATCTGATATTTGTCAGAGTGCACACAAAGACGTAGTGCTGAAGCATCAGCCACTGTCCACAGCGTTCATAACCCAGACTATTGATTGCTTTGACCACCAGGGGCCCTTTAGCGTAACACAACCCACAAACCCTTGAGGAAATGACCGGTGAGAGGGGGGTGTCACCCTCTTTGTAAGGGGTCTGATATGTTGCAGTTTCTGCGTGCTGTCAGAATTAGAGACAAGGTCGTCCCTCCCTCAGATCAATGGGCTGCGTCTTTGTTTTCTCCCGGTTGATCAATAGCTAGTTAGGACGTTTGATCTCTGCTGCCCGCTACATCACAGTATATCTAAATGGATTTAAAAAGCATGTTTCCTCACAAGCACAAGGCCCCTTAAGGCCATTTGTGACACAAATGCAGAGGCCGTGTTAACAGGCTAGGTCATGCTTCACAGATCCTCTGCCTTCTAAGCAGTTTTTCATCTCCAACCAACGTAAATGTGGGTTTTGACACTAGGTTAGCTATAGTACATTAGGTTTTTGTGTCGAAGGGGCAGAATATTGCCGATTCCATGCTGTGCCACCAAAACAAATTGCATGTTTCTCTTTAGAAAACTAATAGAGGGTTTATCGATTTTAACAAGGCCAGCCACTTTCTTTGTCTCAGCTGTCAGATTGTGTCTAAAGCAATTTCATAAAGATCATTATTTTCTTTGTCGGGATGTCTCGCAGACAAACAAGATCTCCGTTTGTTCGTCCCTGCCTTTTCCAGTGCTTATGCCAGCAGCTCTTATGGTCCAATTGAAAAAGAATTAGAATAGAATGACACATAATGAAAATCACTAAAAAACATTGGCATGTCACATCCCCTTAGCTTTTTACACCCTTGAATAAATTGCATTCAGCACTCCAATTTCAATTCCCCATCAAACACAATGGGATAAAATGGGTTTAGCTCACTGTAAAGGACAAGTGATGACATTATAGGCCTTAATAACCTGTGTCACTCATTGGCCTCATAAAGCTGTTACCTAGTGTGGAGGGCAAGATGCTAACGTAGCCGTTAATCATGCAAAAAATGAAAACGAGAAAATGCTTCTATGCCGACGACTTAATCGACTTAGCCTGCTTGCATTTGGGGGTGTCAAGTCAAATGTGATCCAACGGGCATATCGCTTTGATAAAGTTGTCTGAGTGGTTGCTTGTTGTGTTTCATTTACTCGTTGCAGCCACTTATGAAGTTGCCAGGCGGAATATTCAAGAAATGGCTGTTGTTGACTGCAAGTGGAACAAGTGTGTTCATTTCCTGTCTCAAGGCTTTTCCGCATACTCCCACCCCACCCCCATATACCTCTTCCCTAGTCTTCTCCTCACTGTTTTTTTTTTTTTCTATCTTGAGTCAACATGAATGTTAATTGCCAGTTTTACAGTTACAGCATTGCTACATATAGTTTTACACTTAGGTTTACAGCTCCATCAATACCTCAGGCAGGAAAGGCAAGCCAGCGTTGCAGCCTCATCATAATCATTACGGTCCATTCCACATGGGGGAGAGAAACTTCATTACCGGACCTGCAGGGACCGTTAAAAGCAAACTCATGAATACAGAAAGCGCTCTTTCCTGGTGTTCTGTTGCTCCACAGTGCAGCAGCTATGGGATTTATTAAAGCTTGTACTGTACACATATCTTTATTGAAAGGTAACATTCGATATGGACACACTAATATACAAGCTACATAAAGTACTATATTGAACACTACCCAGGGCTACATTGTTAGCTAGAAGAAAGTGCCTATACAAGGGTATAGATTATCAGTGCTTTCTTAAGTACAAATACCAGCACCTACAGCATTTCATTATCTGACGGATAACGCACACTTTTTTTGGTATGCATTGATGTAGACATTGCCTGGCCGACCTGATGCCCGCTCTGCTTTCACATTCCATTTCATTGCATTGGCTTGGCTCAAGTCTCCTCTAGATGCATGGAGTGTTCAGATCCTGCTATGTGTCATGTTTCAGGGGTTATTATCTCCCATAAATTCACGTCCCAGGCATGATTCAGACGTTGCTTCGATACCGTTTTGCCACCCGGTGCGAAAACACACATAAATGAGGGGGGAAGACTTTATATTTCAATAATGATGTATTCACCAAATGAAATATACGCCAGGCTTGCACATTTGCCTTGCTGAACAGACAATAAATTATACTGGATTTTGTGCGCTGCCACACAAGCCCAGGGACAACACTTCCAATGAGTTGAAATGAAATAGGACTGGCGGGATGTGGTAAGCCGAGTGCCCTTGTCTGAATCAACGATGGATATGTATACTTTACATTGACACGCAGGTCCTGTCACTTAGATTCAGCTACAAACATACGCTAATCAATGCTAATTAGAGGTCCGCCTTTGCCTCGGTTTACCTGTTGATGCTCTGTGTCGTTTAGGTCCAAAGGGCAGTGGCGGTGTTGCTAAAAGTAACAGTAGTTTAGTGTGTCTGCCCAACAGTCTCTAGAGTTGACAGAGAATGTGAAAAACAAACTTCCAATGAGCACAAGTTCGGTTGATGAAATCCACTCATGAGAGTGTTCAGAGGAAATGGCCAGACTGATTCAGGCTGACAGTAAGGCGACAGTAACTCGCAGTAACCGCAGAACAGTGGTACACAGAAGAGCATCTCAGAACAACAGGACGAATGTTGAAGTGGATGGGTTACAGCAGATGGTGTACCTAATAAAGTGGCTACTGAGTGTATACTCTCCAATAACAATTCAGATTCCCCTCATGTATAATTTCAAGTTAGTCAACCTGTGTTTACTTGTGTGAGTGAAATTCGACAACAAAAAGGTATGTTTTATTTCTCAAATACATTGTGCGAGCATTATGTTGTGCATTATGTATTCGTGGATTTCACAATCCAATTCATGGGCGGATTAAGCCATCACAGAATCTACTGTACAAATGCCATAAGCAACTGGCACTCACACATTCATTCACACAACCTCAGTGCATAACACTTTTACCGGGCTCTAGAGGGGACTAAATACTGGTACAGTATAACATGCATTGGCTATTAGCAGGAGCATGGACTTGCATGCACACATGCAGTATAGAGTACTATACATGCGGCCACACAGGAGATCACTTGAGCAGTTGTTGTCGAAAGACTGAATAAATATCTGCTATATGCGTTCAGAATGTCTGGACCATTTGACAGCCTGTGCGTGTGTGTGACATCACCATCAGCACAATCTGACATGTTGATGCCAGCATGAACATACAGTGCATGTGTGTGTGTATATATATATATATACATAGACACATTAGCGTCTACAAATACATCTAACCAGCAGAACGCTTTTAAACATGACACACGGGCGCATGCAGCAAGACAGATTTGACAAGCGGGCGTATGCACACGCAGCCCTGACATTGTGGAAGTGCAGGCCAGGCTAAAAGCAGAGACATCTCCACCCTAATGGGGCCTGATAGCCAAACAGAGCATAGCACCCACCTGCCTCATGGCCCAGGTGGAACCACTTGAGCAAATTGCCTCCTTAATTGATGGACTTGAACCCATTGCTGTGCTCTCCTGTGTGTGTGCGTGTGTGCATGTGTGTGTGTGTGTGTGTGTGTGGGCGTGTGCGTGCGTGTGCTAAGTGAAGCAGTGTGGAAGGGTGGAAAGAAGAATTCTGTCAGCCAATAATTAAATAATTGGCACAAGCAGTTCTGCATGCGGGCTCCTGGTAGAGCTACGAGCACAAATGCACTCACACAAACAGGCACATTAAGATATATATAGATACTGCATGCGCATTCACAGACACACACACACACGGACATGGTGCATCAGGATAGATAAGAACCCAGTGACTAGCGTGACATAGCATTCCCCGTGGTTGTAGATACAAGTGCACTAGCCGTGCGGCAGGCCAACAGACAGACGGACGCCGCGGCAGCTAATGAGGCGGAAAGACGAACAGACGGACATATTGTTTATGCGAGGGAGGAGGAGGAGGAGAGAGGGAAGGATGAAGAGAAGTGCACCATCAGTGAAGTCACAGGTTGTTGCCAATGGGTTGCTTCCGTTTTTGGAGAATAGGTTGCCATGGCGACTCAGGTAATGGCAGGCAGGGATTGGTTGTGCTAGTAACCTGCTCGAGTGTTATGAGAACGAGGAGCAGCGTGTTTTCCGCTGTGTGCTTTCATTTTGTTTCTAACACTTAGTTTCATGCTACAGTGTCTCCAGCGAACAATATACATGTTCTCAAAGATTATTGCCTGATCATACAGTACACATCTTAGATTCATTCATAGCTAGCCTATCTTAATTATTTTGATTATGGCTTTTTTCCAAGAACATTCGTCAGATCACTCAGTAATATCGCTCTTTTGGAAATTGAATTTTTATTTGGGTCGTAATGTTAAAGACCTTAGGTCAGGTAAGAGAGCTTTTATTCACATCCCTCTCCACCCGGGATTTAAGAACTGAAAATGTCCACAAGCAAGAATTAACATTAAAGCCGATAAATCATACAATACTTTTATGCAACATTCAGTGTTCATTTATTAACCAGTCTAGTTTTTCAACCACTGTATTACATTACAGTACAGTACACAGTCATTCTGTGTTGCTGACCCCTGAAATGGCTTAGCCTTCTTAACCCTTGTGATGTCCTCTGGGTAAAAATGACCCAAATTACTAGCTCTTTGTGGCAGATAGAAGGCGCTAAACCTAATTCTACAGCTTATACAAACATATGATGTGCACAACAAGGTGCGAGTTTGAAACCCGAAGACATCCGGAGGGTTAAAAGGCACATAAAACAACACAATTACATAAATAAATACACACAGCAATGCAAATTAAAAAACACACAAAATCATACATAATCAGACCCCGCCGCCAAGTGGCCAAGTACTATATTTTCGAGGACATCACGAGGGTCAACCCTCCTGTCGCCCTGGGGTCACAATGACCTGCAAAAGGCAGATTTGTGGTTTACCCTAGGACAAGAGGAAGGTTAAAATCAAATAATAATAAAATAATTAGTAATTAGTCATCTAATTTTAACCTAACCATTTTGACCCGGGAGGACAATGGGAGGATTAACCCGCAATAATGAGTGAAGAGGTCTTTTGCGGAAAATACCTCTTCTCTGACCTAACCCTAACCCCAAGGCTACAGAAGGGTTAAATGTCCAATTGGCAGTTTCACACAAACAGCAGTTTTAGGACTGTACAGTAGATGTCCTTAAAAATATCGCATTTAGCCACCTGGCGGCGCCATCTGATAGTGTATGATTTTATGTGTTTTTTTAATGGCATTGCTTTGTGTATTTATTTATTTATTAATTATTTCTTCATGTATTTGAGTTTTTTAACTGTCTTTTAACCCTCCTGTTGTCTTTGGGTTTCAAACACACACCTTGTTGTGCCAGCAGTGCACATCATATGTCTGCTGTAGAATTAGGTTTAGTGCCCTCTATCTGCCACAAAGATTTGGTGATTTGGGTCATTTTCATCCAAAGGACATCACAATAGTTAAAATTATCGTATGGAGGACTGTAGCAAAATAACTAATTTTGTTCTGTACCTACAAAACTATTTCAGAATTTAAAACATCTGTAGGGTAATCAAATAAACTATTTACAATCATAATTTAGGTAAATAAGTACAAAAAAAATAAAAATAAAAGATTAGAAGAAGCAATGAACAGCTGTCACATGTGATGTTGTGGATTGTTGTGGTGGTGTTGCAAATACAGCCTACATATATGTGTATTTACTGTATGCCTTTGTGCATCATTATTCGATTGGGTACATGTGTGCCCACCTGCTGAGTCTGTGTGTGTGTGTGTGTGTGTGTATAGGTGTGTGTGTGTGTGCGTGCGTAAGTGTGTGTGTGTGTGTGTGTGTGTGTGTGTATCAGTTAATTAGCACAGATGGAACAGTAAAATGTGTGTGCGTGTGGTAGGGGATAAAAGAAACAACAACATAAAAATAACAAGAGCAGTGAGCGTAGCTGAACCCCCCCCCTCCCCCCCTCCACCCACCCTCCGGTTACCGTGGAAATCCAGATAAGGATGTTTCCTCTTTTACCCTGCTAACAGGGCTCCGCAACGGCTTTGACGGTGCCTGAATACCAATTACACCAGCCTCTCTTTATGAGAGAGAGAGAGAGAGAGAGAGAGAGAGAGGGAGAGAGAGAGAGAGAGAGAGAGAGAGAGAGAGAGAGAGAGAGAGAGAGAGAGAGAGAGAGAGGACTCAACCTGAAATAATCGGGGATTGGACAGACTCCAGTTTAAGGCA
>JAODUG010031317.1:1061-18933 GCA_027564795.1 Aphredoderus sayanus
TGACTTATTTATTTTGGTCAATATAATTTTTAGGGACATCATATTTTCACATTTAACCCTCCTGTTGTCCTCCGGGTCAAACTGACTCAACGCACTACCTCTTTGTACTAGATAGACGGTGCCAATTCTAATTCTACAGACGTGTGTCTATGTAAGCCATCAAAATATAAGCAGGTGGCACTGTCTGCTGGTGGACGAAGGTAGTGAGTTTGAAACCTGAGGACAACACGTGGGTTAAATAAACAAGACTGCTGCTTTCACACAATGTTGTGTTACATTCCTGTTAACGGACTAATCTTTCAAAATATGACAACATACAAATATAATTGTACCCAAAATATAGGCTAACTAAAAATGAATATGCCATCACAGAATGCAACCAAATGAAAACAATTCAGGCCTATGCATGAAAGACAATGTGTTACAGGTTTAGATGAGCGAAGGCAGGTCACTACATTTTTCTCAAATTGCCTCCTGCAAAATCACCCCCTGGTGGCAAGCTCTAAGATTAGGAAGCTCTTGATTTGAAATGCAGTGGAGCCTTTTATGAGCAGAGCATGCATTGTAAACATCAGTATTGCAGTTTATCATGCTCATGTAATTATGGGAATCCACATTCGTAATTGAGATCAATATTCTGTTAATTGTACGTTGCTAGCATATAGAAACACTAACATATAGTATTACTGTAGTTGTGCACTCTGCATCAGGATGAATCTGAAGAAAAACAGTCCATCCTATAACCTAAACTGCTATCTGTATCTAGTGTAGACTAGACCATCTTTTTGATGTTATTAATGGCGCAAGACATTAATAACATAAATAGACAAATAGTTACCGTGCAGGTGTGTCATTGCCTTATTACTATTCATGCACCTCCTCAGTTTAAGTGTGTGCGTGTGACCTTTTTAATACAGCGTAATGGTAAAGAAGCCATTTGATTCAACAATCAAATGGCAACCAAAAGAGTCATTACAAGCATTGAAACCATTTAAACTACAGTTTCTAGAGTAATGTCAACATTATCAGGAAATAGCTTGTGATATAAATATTTTAATAGATAATGTAAACAGCTACCGGTAGAAAATATACTTATTTTTCCTGAAATAGTATGTTCGCTATAATAAATACCATACTGTATATGGCAGGAAATGTCTATTATAATAAATAGTGCTCCTCCAAGTTTTTCTTTGGACACTCTTGTCAGTTTTACATTGGCTTCTTCATACTTTGTCTTTAGTTTTCATGTAAGATTAAATTCCATCATACAGAACATTCAAGGTTACTGAAACTAATATGCATATTTAACCTGTTTTTAGGATTGGGCCTCAGCTCTGATTTATTGTAAAACATCCATTCATTTTATTTGAATGCCTTTAAAAAGTTTTATAGTACAATATTTTGTCATCTGTTTTCCCGAGTGAGTTAACAATGTTCTGACTCATTCTGGAAAAAACTTGAATGGCCAATTGCTCTAATGAAGTTCCCTGTGTCCCTACAAAGCCCTGATTACATTGCCTGCAATCTAATTTACTTCATCACTTGCTGTTATATTGACAGTATCGTTTCATGTAAAGCCCTTTTATTACTTAATACATCCATGCAGTTATTCTCATCACTCATTGTGAGCTGATCAGCGAGTGGAAATTTGCAGTCTGTGGCACATTGTTGTTTTATCTCATGCACAAGTAAGAAAATAGCCTAAGGGAAAAGGACAATGCTGTCTGTTTTAACTCATCTCAGTGCCTGCTGACACCAAGGTATCAAGCACCAGCGGGGGTGGGGTTATCCGACGTTGTCATTCTGTGTGCCAACCTCGGGGAAGAAGGAGCTGCTGTGACACACTTGGTGTTCAGCAGGATTTAATCTGATTATGGCAGCTACAGTATCCAGTCTACATAATGGGGACACCAGCACCCGCTCTTAATTTCACCCATATAGTTTAATTGAGTCCATGTGATGCAATGAAAAATGCTCTTCGCAACACTTTTGTCCTCCTTTCAACAGTCTTGACAGCTACTGTGTCGCTAGATTTATGAGCTACTATGACTGTCTGGCAGACATCTATTATTATTACTCTATTAGTTTGGTGTTTCCTAATCAAGTTGTCTTTTTCACTCTCCTCCCCCAGGTTGATTTTGGTCATCATATACGTCATGGTTTAGGATGTTCCGAAGCCTTCGCCGAGGCCATCCTTCAGATTAATCCAGAAATGTTCTAATTGTTGGTTCAAACGAGAACAGAGAAGAAACATGGAGGCGTTATCTTACATTCTTGCTGTCCTTGTGAGCTACATTGTTCACGTAACCCGTTGCCAAACAATTTGCAACACACCAGCTTCACTTCAGTGGCATGCCCAGCAGCAGACTGTCCATCTTAATTGGACGCTCATGGAACATATTTGCATGAACATTACCCAGTGTTGGAATCCTCAAGGGCACGGCAAAGTATCCATTGGGGAATATTTGATCTTTCCACAGATTTGCCCCCTTCAGTTCCAACATGGAGACAAACTAATTGTGTCTACTGATGAAACACTTCGATTATATGGTATTAAACTTATCAACGTGTCAAAGGAGAGCTTTGATAGCTGCTCCGTCAAAGAACAAGTGGAAGATCAGTTTCTTTTTGTCCACAATTTAAGTGATAGTCACCAGGTTGAACCTAAGTGGCTTGTCCCAGGTCATCATTTCTTTATGGCTTTGCATGAGGGAGACACGCAGCTGTGTAAGCTTGGCTTAAGGCTTGCTGTGTTTGTAAAAGAGCAACATTGTCAGAGTTCTCTACTACTGCGGCTTTGTTCTGGGAATGGTGTTTGTCGCACAAGCCTTTGGGAAGATTCATACAACTGTCAATGCCACCGGCACTACTCCGGAAGGTTCTGTGAAAAGTTTGATGCTTGTTTGGATAAGCCCTGTGAAAACAAAGGAGTTTGTTTGAGCAATGGATCCACAGATCCAAACCACAGAACATATAAATGTTTGTGTCCTCCACATTATACAGGTAAGGACAAAACCCACTTGTTCCAAATCTGCTGTTCTTTAAATAACTGCATTTCTCTAAATCACACCTGGGGAAATTGTTTAAATCCCAGTTTTACTTATTATTATTATTATTATTATTATTATTATTATTAATATAATATAGTCAGATTTGATAACAAATTACCAACTGTGTAAAAGAGCTGTAATTAAGCCAATACCAGTTTACGTAAAGGTAAACTATAAGCAATGCTAGAGATAGATTGTTGATATGAACTCAACATCAAAACCAATACAGATAAGCTGCAGCCCCCATTTGAACTTGCATAGTATAGTGCTGTGTGGTGCTGTCCACACCACATTGCTTGTGTTCCCATTTGCGGAGCCAGGGCCGTGTAAGAACACCAGAGTTTTTATTTTTGTATTTTTTTTTACACCGCTAGCAGACTGTGAGAAATTTGCTGAATTTGACAAAAATGTTTAATTATAATCTCGTGCCTCAGGAAAATTAACACATTATACTATACGTTTTTGTAAATGGCTATGTTGTAATGCATACTACTGTATATTGACTACTAACTTTATTTTAAATTTTTCATATTTTACTCTTACGTAACTTCCACATTCCCATGACAGACTTTTTGCTTTTGCCATGTTAGTTGTCAAATTTATATAATATATTTCAGGGATTAACTGCTCCGAAGTCATTGGAAGGGAAAACTGTGCCAAAGCCTGTCAAAATGGAACATGCATTCAAATGTCGCCTACCTCTTTCAAATGCATCTGTGATGCAGGATTCTTTGGTAAGGAACCCTGTGATTTGGCTGTATTTATGTGCTGCTTATAAGAGATGAATTACACTTATTCTTACATATGTGCTGTGTCTGTAGAAACCCAATCTGTGAAAATACCCATACAGTTTTTTGACCCCTGACATTCTTCATTCAATAAGATTTATATATAGGCATTTGCAGCTGGACAGACACTGTATGCCATTGACACCGTGATAGATTATGCTCCACCCCTGCAGCATCTACAATATGTTGACTGGCCTGGCAAGGCGATTGTTTTTAAAGGTTAACTTTAAAACAGTAGCAAATCATTATGATATAGCCTAGAAAGTGTTTTAAACACCAACTGGTGTCGATGGTGAAAATATCTGTAATTGCAATGAGTGTACAGTAGATTGGGGTGGGGGAGGCATTGACCAAAAATATTCTCACATCAGAGAAGTGTAAAATAATTTGTTTTAAATTGTTGTGAGCTCTATGCATTTTACTATAGCTCATTAATCCTGAGTAATTAGTCAAATACACAATTCGCATTTTTAAAATCACAAAGACGTAGGTCTAATGCTATAAATATTTTTACCATGTTCCAGGATTCGTCATTTATGCAATTAAATCAATGTATTGTTAGTGACGGTACAGAAGTTAAGAAAACAGGAATATTGTGAAATCAACTAATATATTAACATACAGTGACAGGAATATTGTGAATTCAACTGACACATACTAACATACAGTGACAGGAATATTGTGGATTCAACTGACACATACTAACATACAGTGAATCACAAGTTATGTCAATAATAAACTCATTCTGAGTTTTCAAAGATATGACCTGAAAGCGAAAAAGATGTTCTTGAAATTAATAAATTACAATCCCCTTGGCTTCAAAATGGTATGAAGCAGTTTTAGACAATGTATTGTAGTTTCCTTTAGTATTGTGAAATTACACAGTATCATTTTTATAGTCAATTTCTGCATTCAGAAAATAGTTGGTTAGGAATATTGAAATATAAATTAGAGGACAACAGGACAATAACTTTTGTTGCTCAACCACAACACTAAACACTAATCTGAGTCAATTCCCCTATAGGCAATAAATGGATTTTATTCTGAACAATGTCTGTTCAGTTCTTTGCCATTGTAATGAGATGTCTTTGTAATGCAAATGAATGCTCTGTAGATTAACTAAAACCTTGTCAGCCTTTCAACATTTAGGCTTTGAGCGTGAGAGAAAACATTTTCAGGTAACACATTTAATACTGTATATTTTTCTTTTAGTGTAATTTAGTATTTTATGCTCTGGGGTCTGGTAAGGATACTAGTGAGCCCTGAGGAGACTATAAGCATGTGTGAGGCATTGTTCACTCATAAGTACGTTAATGAGGCTCATTTTACTTCAGCAATGTACAGTTAGGTTAATGTGTGTCACCCACGAAATGGGTTACAAAACTTGTATACTGCTCGGTTTGCCCTGGATATCGCTGTTCAGAAGCGTGCCCACGATGAACTTCCTTGTGTAAAAACTCCAGGTGGCTTTCAGCACTGATTCATTGTTTTGTTTTGAGAACAATTTGTCCTGGAAACATTCTTGAAGTGTCAGAGTTTTGCCCATGCGGTCCAAACCTGGCTTATTTGGCCAACATGCCCAAGGTTACCTTCAGTACTGTACTCTCTGACTTTCATTAGATAAAATGTCTGATCATATATTTTATTAGGGCTGATATGATCCAGTACAATTAATTAACAACTGAATTTGGGAAAACACCAGGGCTTCAAACTCTAGCCCTCAGGTAATGCATGATTAATATACCAAGGATTTTTCTTCGTCATAAAATAATCTCCTCACAGCTTGCGCAGCAGAATTTATTGCAGTTCCAATTTGTTAATTTTTATCATTAAAAATAATCATTAAATTTGTAGGTGCCCTTTTGACACTATATTGCATTTTGTTGTGCTTTAATTGTTGGCCTGCATTCTTGTGAGCATATTCCTCAGGTTGCGTTAGCACAGTCATGGAGTCCCGTTCTCCAACCATCTTCTTGGGAGTTCTTTTGGCGCTGGTGCGTCCATAACCTCCCCATTGCTGTAGTCCCATTAATCAACTGGAAGTTAGTGGCTGTTCCAGCGCCGGCTGCCCTCATAGGCCAAAGTCTATGCGCACAGAATAATGAGCCAAACTCATGGGACGTTTCAAATGAGATTTTTCTTTTTGATATGACTCTCCTGTGCACTGCCTCTAGGGTATTTGTTTAAGGGTATTAGTGCCTTTCATAGGACCAATTCTATTTTGCATGAGGCGTTAATTGTTTTCATAATCCAAGTGATTGTAACTGCCTTAACGGATATGAGGTAACGCCATACAGTTTGACACCATTTTAATTCCCTGTGTTAACTAGGTTAGCACCATCAGAAATCCCCAGCGCCAATGAATAATTGCGCTGTTGTGTAGAAGACTGAAAGGGCAGCTCTGTGGTAAACAGACAATGCTAACAAATGGTATTAATCCCTTTCCTTAAACGCAAATGGGTTAGCTAGCTATAATATTGGATTCTTGAGGTTGGAGAAAGCAAATCTTCTGAGAGATTCCAGGTTTGAAATAAGTCTAGGGGACAGCATACAATGACCATGTACAGTATATTATTGTGTGCTAATCAGGTAGGCCCACTGACCAATATACTTGTATAGATAATTTGTATTGCTTCAAGTTTTGATGCAGCATTTTTATTACAGTAGAAAACTTCATTTCTAGAAGGAAATGAGGCAAAAGCAAGCCCTAAAGGTGTACATGGTAAGATTGATGTCCACAGAGAGCAGTGGGAAGCCTCTGGGACACTTGTATCAGCAGGGGGATTAAGGGAAATATGCAAAGAAAGAGTCACTGGAAAGATAAATGAGTAGGCACCTTCTGAAGAACACAAAAAATGAAACCATCACCTGGGAATAGCATCGAATTCTGTTCACCTTGAACCAACAGTGAATTCTGTCTAATTTTATCTTTTGCATACAATGTCACCACAGCATTCAACCACACCCTGTCTGAAGGGAAGATATGGCATGGGGGGCAGATAGACTCTCCTTTATGTGATCCCTAATGGAAGTGAACAGAGCCAGCGTTCACTTAGCTGTAAAAGCACTTAAACATAATCCACTGTGTACTTTAATCACACTTAATGCCACAGCTGTCTACCATAGCAGATATTCTGACCATTGTTTCATAATTGTGAAGTGAAAAATTCAGCATGTAGGCAGATTTATGCAACACCCGATCAAACAAATAAATGTGCCTGCTAGTGTGACTTCACTGCTAGAAAGAAGTGTGTTTTGTAAACTAGTGTCTTGTCTTGATAAAATGTCCATATTCTCTATAAAGAAATTACATTGTTTGTACAGTATCTTCCTTGGGTAGTATAGTTTTTTGTTTAAGCTGAGCTAACCTATGTTTTAGTACAAATAAACCATATATTATCATCTAAAATATGTACACTCAGGAGTTGGAGATATTACTGTACTAATTTTAGGGACGTGTTGCATGTATTAGTGGTTGCCATCTTCATTAGCATGACGAGTTGAACAGTTTATCTCCATGATAGTACTATTTGCTAGCCTTGTGAGACCATACTGATCTTGTGAGCTCCACGATTAGTTCTAAGTCTAAATATCCACAGGGACCATAGAACTGCGGGCTGTTCAGCTTCCAGATGGATAGTTCAGCTCGTGCTGGCAACAAGAAGTAGGCTACCTGTGTTTTGGAAATCATGCCGTGGGTGATTGATTGGTTGGAGGTGGGCCATTTGTCTGCTAATGAATTTTGATTGACATTGCCTATGTCCTGAACGATTGTGAATGGTGTTTCCAGACTGATATGCTGAGCGGAACAAACGTGGAGCTTGCAAGGTCAGAGCGGGTTGGACTTACCAAGATAACTATTTGCTTCAATATTCATGTAAAGATGCAGTAAATGGTATATACAATGTTGAATTATAACCTTGTAGATTTTATTTTAACCATTCTGTGATAATTGTGTAAATAACGACCACAATCCATTTGCTCAGTTATTCCATGCTGAGTTCAGGCATTGTCTGCAAGTTTGCCACAAATGAACATATTTTAAAATAAAATGGTGAACTGTAAATATATGTGTGCCTTTTTAAACTCTTTGTTTTAAACTAAAAAACAGCCTTCGGCTATTACAATTGTCCTGAACTTTGCATGTGTTCATCCTCCGTTATACAGGTCCACCTTGCGAGACAAAGACAGGAATGTGTCGGTCAAATCCATGCAGAAATGGTGGAACATGTGAAGATGGCTCCAATGAATTTGTTTGTCATTGTCCAGCCGGATTCACTGGCCTCCACTGTGACTCTCCAGTTAACATCAGATGCATGTCCTA
Source organism: Aphredoderus sayanus (assembly GCA_027564795.1). Classification (NCBI taxonomy): domain Eukaryota; kingdom Metazoa; phylum Chordata; class Actinopteri; order Percopsiformes; family Aphredoderidae; genus Aphredoderus; species Aphredoderus sayanus. The sequence goes on from JAODUG010031317.1 coordinate 9,224, forward strand.
TGATTGTCAAGAGGGGAGGATCTGCTCTGCAGGGACACACGTGAGCAATACATTTGTTTTTTTATCTGTTGCTTTAACTCAGAGGAAACTGATAAGAAATGCAACATGAAAATGTATATTTTTGTGTTGGTAAAGTTTTGTTAATGTGATGGCGGTAGCAACATTGTTTCCTTTTGTTTCCGTGACTGCATACCTTATACATCTATCTTATAATAATCTTTTATATTTTGATGTGTGTTGCAATTTTCACCTCTTGCTGAAAATGTTACTGTTTATAATTCGCTGGCAGATACTCAAGAGAAACAATAATAGAATACAGTAATTGTCTTTTCTGACCTTCATTTTTGCCACGTACAGTAGGCTTTAGGAAAATGTAGCATTAATGACACAAGACTCCTAAAAATATTTGAGACCAGATTTTAAAGGGATACAGTTTGATCTTTTTGACATTGCTCTTTTTTCTTAAGCTGTAAAGAACTTCATCTGTATGAAAAGTATCTAATCTTTTCTTAGATAGCAGGAATTCTAGCATCTTCAGCAGCACCATTATCCTTTAATAATGAACTAAACACTGTATACCTTAATAATAGATAAATAATGAGATAATTAGATGTCCTGAGATATCCATCAGCTTTGTTTCGGATATCAGTTACCCTAATACAGTACAGTATATATTTTATAGTTAACACATATGGCTTGGGCTGATTGTGTTCTTCCAGTTAGGGATCTCGTATATCTTTGCGTAATGTAATGTTGTTTTCTCAAGCTGACAGGCGACCTGGTTTGTTTTGTCTCTGTGCAGGCGTCGGAGTGTGCTTGTGCAGATGGTAATGTGGCCTCTGCGTGCAGGAGACAGCAGAACCTGTGCAGCCCATCACCGTGTCTCAACAATGCCAGCTGTGTATCCAAGGGAGAAGATTATGCCTGCAGGTGATTCGCATAAAGGGACCTAATAGAGGCCACTCTAGTGTTCCCTTCCCACAAGATGATTGGGATGTCTTGTGAAAATATCTCCCCTGAAGGTTTAATGATGACTTCTATTTTTTACCCTTTAAAAAAAATTAGATCAGTGTTTACATTTCAAGGTAAAAAATCTGCAAAATAATTGTTGGGTGTTAGTGAACCTGTTGGCTTGCAGAGAAGTCATAACCTAGAATCTTAATTGCTGAAGGTAATTGTTACCTGTCCAGCAGGTCTGTCATACAATGTTATTTTATTCACACTATTGCCATTTGCCGTTCAAATGACAGATGACACGAGCTGATTCAGTTTTTTGTGGGGTGAGCTTCCTGTCCCTACTGAAATATAAAAAAGAAAAATCACAAATTACACTGTAGAGACTGTACTGCCATTATTTGCCATGAGCCCAAGAATGGTTAGGCAAATTTTTCAATGAAAATATATGATTTAAATAATTAATTTTATAATGTGTCTACATATTGCAGAAGTGCATTTATGGAGTGGAAAATTGTTTCAGTGCTAGGCACATGTTCTAAAGGGTTATGGGTGTGTTTTGGGCATAACATGCAATAAACCAATAAGAGCATCTCCCATTCCCTTCTAAAAGTCAGGTGTGCCTGTACAGTGAAATTTGTTTGAACTAAAACAAAATTGGTAAATAAAATTCACAGTAGATCATACAAGCAAACAAATTAAGCAAATGAATTAAAACAATCAAATATGACAATGAAATATTATTTAAGTTTTAAGTTTTTTTTAAGTTATATTTATCTTAAAATTCAATTACATTTTAACTTTTAAAATGTCTGAAAACAAGAGTGATTACATTAAAAAGGTCATATTACATGTACGAAAAAATTGAGACAACTGCATCAGTTTCTCTAAAGTATAAAAATATATTTATATTGAAATAATTTCTTTAGTTTTTTCATAATGTTTATAGTCATTGTTCGCCTCAACGCAAGCAGCGTGGCTGTCCCTGTTGCTCGGGGCTGTGAGCAGCTGCAGACAGCAGGAATGTACACACCAGATCGATACAAAAGGGACAGCTCGGCCAGTATGGCGGAACAAGGATGTTTTGATCACCAGAACCATATGTAGCCTCTCCAGAAGCCCGGTATTATTTCATGAATGAAGGTTATAGCCTAGTCGCAGCTCAATTAATGGTCTAAAGCCTGGCGCTCATTGAAATGACGGCTGTTAATTTGTAGCTGGTGGCGTGAATGTACAGTTATTTTGTAGTCTCTCACCGACCATGGTATCGCTGCTTAATCTCTCCCAATGTGTCCATGACTTTATGCTAACGTAGCGAATGCAAGAAAAACAGTGGTGGACGTTTGCAAAAATAGACTAGCTCTCAATCTGGGTGGAGATAGTCGGGTGGAAGTTTTATTGGATATTAGGGTTTATAGGTCTTGTGACATCAAATGCCCTGGACAATCAGGAGGGTTGATAGACAGTACACTTGAGATACCCAAATGTTAAAAAGCACAAAGCCCTGAAAAATTTAAAGAAAATGCATTTCATAATTTGTCCCTTTTTTTTAAAAGAAATGAAATGCAGTTGTCAAAAAATTTTTTAAGCATATTCCTTGTTTTTGTTTTGTTTAGTACTTTGTGTTTTAACATCATGCAATACAACTTTCCACCATTACTACTTAGTTTGCTTTTAAGTTGATGCACATCTCATGTGAATTAAAAATACCGGCAATCCATACCGGTAATCTGGTGGATTGCTAACAGCAGATCTGCCAAGTAGTAAGAGTAAGATTTCTCTGCAGGGAAAACGGCTGTGCGAATTTAAAGTATGCAAGCGGACAATCTACTACAAAAGCAGGATTCTACCAAAGCACTCTGAAATATTTTTATGTAGCATACACACTATTAATCGTTCATACTTTATTTGAATCCTTTCCATGTTGCGCTGCTGTGTGTGTGTATGTGTGATGATCAGTAAATTGTGTATGTAGTTACAGTACATATTAGCCTACTATCTTCATAATTAAAATAACAATGAAATTATGCTTTTGACTGCAGACCAGGTTTTATTTGGTCACACATTCACATTTTCTACACAAGTATACAGCGACCCTGTCAAAAGCCTGTATCATTAGAACGCAAGAGGAACTGATTTTGATGATTCCAACTCCCTTTCTATAGATGTCTTAGAGGCTTTTCCGGGAAGAACTGTGAAGAAGTAACTGATTACTGCAGGCTGCTCAATATCAACTGTCTGCATGAAGGATTGTGTGTGAGTGTAATTGGTGGATATAAGGTACGTAATTCAATGTTTCAAGGATAATTAAATACTCTGAAAGAAACAGAAAAATGAGTCATAGAGCACCTTAGTGCATGTTAGGAGCCAGCAGTGAACATTGTGCCCTGCGTACGTTATGAGCAATACCAGACCCACCTTTTGTTGTTCGTAACAGTCTGTCAAAGATTAACTTTTTACTGCACTCAATTGACAGAATAGAATAGTTTTAGATGACAAAATAATAATTAAAATAATTTTGGAAATATAAATTACTATAGTTCTACTTTATACTCCTGTTGTATTATCTTACTATATGTTTCAATGTCAACATTTATATAATTTAGCTGTCTTCGAGGTTGTCACAAATGCTTTGAAAGATTTGTTGATTCATAAAGTTGTTTACTGACAACCACATAGGTGGCCTGAGGGTTTGGTTTTGTTCTCTTCAATGTTTTTCTACTAAACTATTCTGTCTTAGTTTTAAAAGCTTTTTAATGTAGAACTATATGACAAAAAGTCTGTAATGGGAAGGGGGGGGGGAGAAACACATATACCAATCCACTGAAACAAATAAATAATATCACATCAATTGCAGAGAATCTCTGCTGACAGCATTAAGACAATTCTAGCCTATTAATCATTGAATCTGGACTCGCAGTATTCCAGACTAACACACTAATTTGCCTCTCAATTGCTCAGTCGTTTCAAACTGTGTATTTTCACACAACATTTCAGACACCAGGCAATGCCCCATAGCTCCTCATTATTTCCTATCAATCTTGTTCCATTAGACCACAGAGAGTATGCCCGGTCTGAAATCTACTTTTAGATTCTTTGTGTGTGTGTATGCGTGTGTTTGTCTCCAGTCATTGTCAGGCATAATCAGAATGCTGTTAGCAGCTGCAAATGAGCCATTTTGTTGCGATGTTTTGATCTGTCTTCCCCTAGAAAATAAGGAATGGCTAGTCAGCCCATTTTGGCGTTTATATATCACACTCTCTCCGGAAGAGGCCCTTGCTAGCAAAGAATACCACTAGAGTTCAAGGATAATGAGGTCCTTACGCATATTGTGTGCCTTGCAGTGTATTTGTATGCCTGGATGGATAGGAGAGTTTTGCCAGTATGTCGGCGACGCCTGCTTGATGCACCCAAAGAGCTGCGTGAATGGAGCGACGTGCATTACAACCAGTCATCCATCATCTCTTCCAAAGTACATGTGCCTCTGCCCTCTCGGCTTCACAGGTAAGATGAGCACGCTACGTTATCTTTACACCGCAAACATGCAGTAGAGCCTACAGAGGAGGGGGTTTTCAGGGCTTTTCCACTTTTTGATGCACGGCCTTGACTCTGCCGTCCGCCAACAGCTGAACTGCTGAGAAATCTTCTCAGCTTCTTAAATCGATGAATGTGGGGAGAAAGAAATCTCCTGTTACTCTCATGTTCTTTTACAGCCAGTTACAGCTAACCGAGTGCTTTTGCAGTTCCGAGGGACTATGCAATCTGCTTGGGAATAGCCCGCTAGTATCTCAGCTTATGAGCCATGTGGTAAAGCCAGCACCTGGCTAAAAGGGATAGCAAGTAGAAAATGATGAGGTACATGTTTTTATGCATTTATTGATGCTGTTAGTAGGCCAGCCTGGTAGAAGCTGGTAGTCATGAGACAGTTTAAACCCCTGGAAACCCATACAGGTGCATATACTCCAGAAAAAACAATCATAAATAAAGTGTCACTTGTCTCACTGAGCAGGGTTTTCTGTATGCCCAGGGTGACCAACCTGTGTCAAAATAACTTGAAACACCTGTACACCTGTGTGTGTGCTTGAACAGAGCCATTTTTTACCAAATATGTTGCACATGAATAATAACTGAGTGACTCCCAGGTTGAACAGCTAACTTGGCACATTGTGCTGTTTTCTCTCATGTACTATTTGAGGTAAATTTCTTTTTAGAAGAGTTCAAATTATATCAACAAATGTGATACCATCTACTATAGTTTCTACACCTTGTGATGCTTGCACTAAAGGTCACACTAGACCACCCTTATATTGCAGGCATCTTACCAATATATAAAACAACCTGACTGTATAATATACTGTAATTCACACAAATAATTATTTTTCTAATTATTAAAGACAGTCAGCTTTTGTCGTAACATAATTTCCTATCTAGTCTTAAGTCCTGAAACACTCCCATAAAACACCTGTCAGTCAGAAACCATAGCGGTCAAGTGTTTTCTGTTAAGCTAAAATGTGTTGGCACTTAATTGAACATTTTCTTCTATACTGCAACATAGCAGATATTAGAGTCAAATTCATCATTCCCTTTTAGATGTTTGCGTTGGAATTTTGACAATTTTCCTTCCTAGAAAGGCCAATTTAATTCCAAGCATTGCCTAGATACCCCTCAGAACTCGATCATAGATCATAACACTGAATGCATTACCCAAGTCCTGAGGTCCCAGTTGCATTGAGGCTTTATTTTTCAAGCAACAGCTGTTATTTCTAGTTCACTTTTTATGTAGAAGCATGGCACAATAACAATTTTAATAGTAATAATAATTTATCAATATGATGCAAAATGTGAATCAAGACTATTTTTCTGTGTACAAATGCACAAAAATACTTTAAATTGAGAATAAACCATTGATATCAATGCTTCACATATTTACTTTTTGTTTTTATAGTGTTGCCATATGGCATATTTGTAAAACGGGCAGTAGAACCTACCCTGTAGATGATATTAATCAGGGTTTATATCTACTCATAAGGATTACATGTCTCATTACTATGATGACAGGATTTTTTTAAATTAACAATTTCAGAGCTAGTGTCTACTCTAGACAGCTGAGCATGTGTCAGGGCATATCTTTTCTCAAGACATTGAACTCGGCTGTAGTTTAGAATAACAAAATGAGTCATGTATCACAAACGCATTTTGTTCTGACGTTGAAAGACGATCATCACTGCAAAATAGTACACCTGTGCCATATGTAAACTACATGCAACATGGCAAATGATTATCCATTATTTGTAACATAACAGGAGCACGCAAAGTCTTATATTTTATTGAAAGAACCACATGACCCATACTCAAACGGATTTCTGTTTTGCTAACATTGTCATTATAAGTTGCATTTTAGGATAGTGTAGTGAGTAAAGCTCACTGACTTTTTAAAGCTCGCTGACTATTATCAGTACAGCCACAGAGACCATAAACACTTGACAAACTGAAGCCATATGGCATTCAAATGTTTAAACTTTTAGTTACAGTATATGCAGCCCGTTAGTTTTTATATTCAAACCCAGACTGTGGATTAGCTCCACCCATGCAATATGCTGCATTATTTCAACAATATACATAATTAATATATATAATATATAATGTTAAACTGCTTAAAATGTCACAGTTAAGCAATTAATGGGTGTAATTATTGTTGAAGAACAGAAGTGAAACTCTTAGGCGCTTACACTAACCATATTTGTACTTATTAGAACTACTTTCTACATTGAAATGCCTCTGGGGGGATGGGGGATCTCACAAGGGCACACCTTGTTCAATAATGCTATCTCACTTCCTTTAGGACAAACTTGCACTGTATAAACACCAAGTCACATAAAAACGTACAGTATGAATAAAAATGGTTGGCTTGAAAGATTCAGGTATTCACCCAAGTTCAGCAACCGTACATTCATACCGGCAGTGACAGCCAGCTACAAAGCAACGGACCAGCATTCATTTGATGATGATAGCCGGGCAACACAGCGACAGGGAGCAAAAAAAGCAGCTGGTGACAAAACCTCAGCGACACAGCAATTGGGAGAGTTGACCAGCCTTATTGCAGAGTCTATATATAAAGAACACACAGTCTATCAGACATGGAGTGTGCTTACCTTAATTCTCCACATGACCATGTTTGCGATAGATAGGTTATCAACCTAAAGAAAACTAGACATGCACACAAACAGCACAGCTCATGTACATCAAAGTAGATATTTGTATAGTGTGATCCTGAAGTATCAGATATTGGGCTGAAACGATTCATCGAGAAACTCAAGAAATTCTATTACAAAGGAATGATCAATGCAGATTCCTTGCATCGAATCTTCGTTTAATATAGCTTTTATAGGTCTATAGTAACTAGCATATATTTATAGGCTACTTGTACACATTAATCCAAGATGAGAATGTTGCAATTCTTGATGTTAAATCGATTGCTCACTGTTACTGAAGCTACCTCGTTTGTTAACGAAGACATAAATAAAAAAGCCTATTTGCTTTCCATGCGCTATATTGGTTTTGGCTACAAAATATAATTACTTTTCACACCTTGTTGTTAACTATGCTAAATAGGCTTGTATCTGGCATGTAGTTTGTGTGTGCCTATATTGAAAGTGTTTTAATGAGCGATCATTCACTCTCCAGAGTGAACAGCAAATGCTGTCTCTAGAGTAAAGAATGATGACTTATTATATAGCTAATCTTTGTTATACAAATAATATTCATACTACAATCAATTTTTATAGTACTTCCCATGATTGAAGCCAATCATATGGTTAAATTATGGTTATTATTACAAATGCATGCTCACTCAAACATACACCTACTCCCCTCACAGTGATGCATAAAATACCACAAAAATGTAAAAAGCAGGTGGTGTAATTAGCATTTGGAGCTTAAAATGCACCAATCGAATACAGCAGTTATTCCTATATTCAGTTAACTTTAATTGTAGTTATAGTGCAAGCAAGATGGCAAGGACTATCTGCGTTTGAACCAGAGTCTCCAAAAACACTCCTAAATGCACTTGAATGCACTAAATTGGTTTAGTTTTGACAGTGTATGTAATATAGACAATAGGAAACCAATGAGTTGTTCCTTATGACATATTTTCTCTTGTAAATTTACTATTGCTCTTTTAATATAGCAAAATGATTATTAAATTACTTGATGAATCGGTGGAATAATCTGTAGAATACTAGATTACTAAAATGATTGATACTGTAGCAGCTCTAATGTTTTGCTATGATTACGTAATGATTTGCTTGATGAACATTATCTAACACATTTATGTAACATGACTATATGGCATTTGGTTGGACTGAAGTAACATATTCTCATTATTCAGTGTTGGTCATTTTAAAAAATGCTTTCAAGAAAGTACCCTTTACCTTTGTCAGGCACCAACTGCGAGACTGAGCTCAACGAGTGTGAATCCAACCCATGTCAGCACAATGGCACTTGTTCCGACCTGATAGGACGCTATGAATGCCAGTGTCTTACAGGTACGTTGGGCCTTGTCCAAAATGTAACACATAATATGAAATACAGTCAGAGGATAGGTTATAGCTTTTCGGCACGCCATGGTCTGACCCCAAGAAATGTTGCCAAACCTTTTAACTCTTGAGGCAGACAGAATGGATTAAACTTCTTAATGGCCATGTTGCACAGCAAAGCAAAGATGATTGTGAGTTAGTTATGTAGAAGTCATAAGAGTCTTGTCAAAGACCTAGATGGAGTATCCATCTGCATTGGCATCTTTGAGGCAACACAACCACAAACAGGAAAAGGAATGGAACATGTTACAACTTGTCACAATTTATTTATGAAGGATGTTATGATGCAGTTTTATCTTTTAATTAAAGTGTTATTTATGGCCTTTTAAATCGCACAAGAAGGCTGTCCTTTTCAATAGAACGTCCTAATGTATAATTTGTAAAGAGTATGTCTTTGCTTTATTTCAAGCTTACTGATCTTGCAGAAAATTCTGCCTACTAAACCATTTGAAAATTTGTATTCAGGAAAAGCCCACCGATCAGCACACTGCTGCAGCATGCGCTGCACACAGGAGCCGTGGCAATCGGAAAAAGCCACTTTGTCACATTATTTCCCCATAGTGGGTATTCACTACCCTGCCCTTTGATTGACAGCTTTGAAAACCCTCCAAGCTCATTGCCAGAGCTCAGTAGTGCGAGCAAATTGTGTCAGTGTTACATTATGGAACTGTTATTAATGTAATTTTCCTGGTATTGTTTATTTTGCTTCACTGGCTGAGTCCGAATTTACACTCACTGATGCAAAGCGATCGAACTCCCCTGAGTAGCCAGTGTTGCTGCCAGGGCAGAATCTGCTTCTCTGGCAGCTACTCTTATACCTGCTGTCATTGGGAGTATTATTGCTTGTGTGGACTCCACACAAATCAAGACATTGTTGGCAGCTCGTCTCCCTGACTACAGTGTGTCAGTTGACCACACAAGAACATACCATACAGGGTCTTACTGTATACAGTATGTATCAATATTTATCAATTGTGTGTGTGTGTGTATGTATGTATGTATGTATGTATGTATATATATATATATATATATATATAAAAAATATTCACACATTTATTTAATTGTGATGATTAAAACTGACAAGTAATGAAAATCCCAAATTCAGTATCTCTCAGAAAATTTGAATATTACTTATGACCAATACAAAAAGGATTTTTAGAC
>JAODUG010031326.1:0-18889 GCA_027564795.1 Aphredoderus sayanus
GGCCGAACCCTCCTTTCCAGCACCTTGGAGTAGACTTTACCAGGGAGGCTGAGAAGTGTGATACTCCTGTAATTGGCACATACTCTCTGGTCGTCCTTTTCAAATAGGGAAACCACCACCCCGGTCTGCCACTCCTTTGGCAATGTCCCAGACATCCACGCAATGTTAAAGAGGCGTGTCATCCACGACATCCCCTCCACACCCAGAGCTTTCAGCATTTTTGGACAGATCACATCAATCCCCGGGGCTTTGCCACTGTGTAGTTGTTTGACTACCTCAGTGACTTCCGCCAGGGAAGTTGACGATGATCCCCCATCATCCTCCAACGGCGTATTCCTCAAAAGTGTTACTTCCACCACGATATTACTGCCTTAGTTGAGGTCAACAGCGTCCCATCCTTACTGTACACAGCTTGGATGGTTCCGTGTTTCCCCTTCCTGAGGTGGTGGATGGTTTTCCAGAAACACCTTGGTGCCGACCGAAAGTCCTTCTCCATGTCTTCTCCGAACTTCTCCCACACCCGCTGCTTTGCCTCCTTCACGGCCGAGGCTGCAGCCCTTCGGGCCTGTCGGTACCTTGCAAATGCCTTTGGAGTCCTCCAGGATAACATATCCCGAAAGGCCTCCTTCTTCAGTCGGACGGCTTCTCTGACCACCGGGGTCCACCACGATGTTCGATGGTTACCGCCCCTTGAGGCATCTAAGACCTTGAGGCCACAGCTCTCCACAGCAGCATCAGTAATGGAGGCATTGAACATTGCCCACTCAAGTTCAATGTCCCCAACCTCCACAGGGGTGCCAGAAAAGCTCCGCTGGAGGTGTGAGTTGAAGATCTTGTGGACAGGGGCCTCCTCCAGACGTTCACAACTCACCCACACCACTTGCTTGGGCTTACCAGGTCTGTCCAGAGTCTTCCCCCACCCCTTGACCCAACTCACCACCAGATGGTGATCAGTTGACAGCTCCGCCCCTCTCTTTACCTGAGTGTCCAGAACATGCGGCCTCAGATCAAATGAAACGATTACAAAATCGATCATCGCCCTTCAGCCTAGGGTGCTCTGGTAGCAAGTACACTTATGAGCATGCTTATGTTAGAACATGGTATTTGTTATAGACAGTCCATGACTAGCACAGAAGTCTAATAACAAAAGCCCACTCGGGATTAGATCGTTCCTCCAAAATAACGCCTCTCCAGGTATCTCCATCATTGCCCACGTGCGCGTTGAAGTCTCCCAGCAGAACTATTGAGTCCCATACAGGACTCCATTCATGGTCTCCAAGAAGGCCGAATACTCTGACTGCTGTTTGGTGCATATGCACAGTCAGAGTTTACCCCCCGCAACCCGGAGGCGTAAGGAGGCGACCCTCTCATCCACCGGGGTAAGCTCCAAAATAATAGTGCTCAGCCGGAGGCTTATGAGGTCTGTCAAGGTCCCTGACCTTCACTGCCATTCATTTGAAAGCCCACCCGACCCCCACGGTTCATCCCACGAGTGGTGGGCCCATAGGATGGATTAACAAGATTAGGTTGTGCTCCTGCAGGTGCGCAAGTACCAGTTCGACACGCTCCAGATATTGGGCAAAGGTGGAGGAGAAGACTGCAATGTCATCTAGATAAAGTAATAATGACTGGAAACTTTGATCACCAAAGACCCGCTCCATTAAGCTTTCAAAGGTGCCCGGGATAACCCGGCATAACAATGGCCAAATGGCATCTGTTCCAACTCAAAGGCCAAATGGTGTACAAAGATTTTGTCTTTGCTTTGTCCTTTTCTGCCACCAGCACCTGATTGTACTCGCTGGCAAGATTCAAGGTTTGAAACCAGCTAGTGCCGGTGAGGGCATCCAATGACTTCAATCCGCAGAAGCGAATATATGCACCTTTACTGGTCTTGGCGTTTAACAAACGATAGTCAATACACAAACAAATCTTCCCTGTTTTCTTAAGAACAATAACAATTGGGGAGGAATATGGACTACAACTTGGACTCACCACCCCACTGTCTAACAGCTCTTGAATGTGGGCTATAACTTTGTCGTACTCTGAAGGGACAAAGAGTTGGAATCCACTTAATTGAGCCAGCAGTGTCACGGGCTGCTTGACCTTGAAACATCAGCTGTGGCAGCTAAAGCCTCCACACAATGGGAAGTCGAGAATGCGTCCTTCCATCCTTTGCTGGCAGTTTTTATAATCTGGGATTCAAAAAGTGTAGAACCATGTTGTTTAAACAGCAGATAATAAAAATGACGGACAATGTTGGCCAGGCACAGCTTGTTTCTTTTGTTGAGTTGTCTCATCATGAGGGTCCTCCACCACCCATCATTGTATAATTTTGCCCCAAAAGTGTAACATCTAGCTCCATATAGCCCTTATATGGGATGTTTATTCCACTTGCCGCCTTAAGCCTAAAACAACTTAAGTTGGTAAATGCCCTGTGGCTTAAAGTGTTTTTCAAAGAAGCTCTCTGTAATTGTGGTTACCATTGACACTGTGTCCAAAAGGCAGGGTACCACTACACCCCCCATACTAATATTAACTACTGGGCAATCTTCTGTGAGCTTAGAGAAGTCCAGCTGATTGTCAGGTGAGCTCATGAAACCCTCTTCTGATGCCTCTCTCTACACTAAAGGAGATAAGACGTCCCTCCTAATGTCTGGCTATGGGCCCTGACCATGGGCCTTGTGGGTTTGTCCATGTCTGTTGCTGTTACAATGACTCTACAGAATCTAGCAATATGGCCTGCTCTATTGCAACGACGGCAAATTGCCATTGGCCTGAAAACTTAGAGGCTGAATGCTTAGGTTTCTTTTGCTTGACTACGAAAAGATGGCTGGCTAATGACATGCTTCATTATAATAATAATAATATATCTAGCCCGGCTGTTGTTTATGAAGGCACTCTTATTTTTATGAGCTCATCAATAGACCTAGTTGCATTTGCTCCTACTTCAGAACTGTCCACTACTTGAGAGTCAAGTCAAGTCAATTTTATATGTATAGCCTTTAATCACATGACAGTCTCAAAATGCTTTACAAGCCAACATTTCACAAGGAAACAAACAAACAAACAAACAACACCCCTTGAACCTGCCCCTCCCGGGCAAGGGAAATCTACCATTAAAAACATCATGGGTAAAAAAGGGAAGAAAACTTGGGAAGGGACCACAGAGAGATAAATACACCCTTCCAGGATGGTTAGGAGGTGTTGATTGGCAAACTAATATGAAAATACAGTAAATACAGTTGGAAAGTTAATTCCAGGTTTGCGGATTTGTCCTAGCGGCAACTAGGTCCGCTCCGCATCCACACAGCACTCTACTCCAATACAGGAGTCATGTCTGGTGCACACTTTGGTGTCAATATTAAGAAATACTGCAAAGAAAACATACAATAGTTAATGTGGCTGTTACTGTCAATAATTATGGATCCCGCTAGTCTACACACACTATTTTACACAGCAACCAAGAAATATATAAACAAAAGAAACAAAATAATACTAATTGAACATAGTATGCATGGTAAAAACACAGTGACTTATTGCACATTTCCTTCAAAGAATCGGTGTCAGCCTATAACTAATTCCTAGACTGCATACCGGTCTCCTTTAAACTTTTGCGGTCTTCCTGATAGGTATAATGTCAGCGTCTTGCAGCTGTCAGCCGCTGCAATTAATTACCTGCTGGAGCTTCTGCGCATAGGTTAACCCTGTGTTGGCCAAGCATCGATAAAACCTCACCCTGCTCCTTAAATACATTTAACCCCTTCCCCTGTCCAATGGGCAACCAGGCTACACATATTAGGATGTCCTAAAATGAAATCAATCAAAATCATGAATAGGCCTATATAAAAAAAAATATTAGACAACAATTCATGCTAGAAACAAGTTATACAATTAAACGTTATGAAACAAACGTTTAATAGAAAGATTGCTAATTTTGTGTAAGGTAGGGTAAAAACAGGTTAGCGTACAGTGGTAAGGTTGTTACTGTAAGGCTGTTGCAATAATGTATCCTAATATAAATAGACATCACCGCTGAGCTGAACATCGGATCTGAAGGGTCAGCAGGTTTATGCACTACACACCACTGGGTCTTACCAACAGAATTAACTGCTTTCTAACAGAACTATCTTTAATAAGAGTATACTCTAGACTATTTAAATAAAACATTTCAGTCCCTTTTAAATTGATTCTATTGACATGCATACGTATGCCTGTCTTTGTGTAAATACTTCAAGTGTGAGATTGCACATAGTGCTTGGTGTTCTGATACAGGGTTGTGCGTCAGGCTGATAGTATAGATGGTTGCAGATACTGGATAAGTAACAGTGGCAGCGATATCCCTTTGCTAATCCTCTCTTTGAGAGCCTGTCTGTCTGCGATACAAAGCTAGCTCAGTAACACTCTTCTGTGAACACATCTGACTAACAAATCACACACTTTTCCTCTTCTGGATAAAACCCTTTGACAACTGACTCTTATCACCCTGTTCACCACAACCCAGCCTATATCTTTTGTTTTCCTTTATTCACTCTCTTTCACAGTCTGTTTGCTTCTCATTTCATTGTCCTGTTTTTCCAAACCCAAGATCTTCTTTCTCTGTCTTCTGCCCTTTCTCGTTTATAGGCTGGAGAAATGTTCTTAGTGGCAATGTCTATGAAAAGCACAAAGGCAACAATGTGTTCTCCTACTAACAAGCAATGCCCATCTAACCAATGCCAGATACATCTTATATCTTGTACAGTATGTCACATAACACCATTGTTGTCAAATAAGATCATAATAAAGAAACTATTGGAAAAATGGCCCAGAGCCGTATTGCTTGGTCAACACAATTCATCATTAAGATGAATTGTGTCTTATTGCATGTACAAACATACATTACACTGTGTCTATCTGAAAGTCTCACTGTCACTGCCTTTCACATGATGCAGTTGTTTCATGAAAATGTGCACTGCTCATTCTTGTAATAAAATCATAATAATTGATAGACTTTATCTATCTATTATAAATATAGGCCTACACATGAAGAGAGTATACACAAAGGTAATAAAAAACAGGTAATATAACTACTGTGGTTCTGGCACACAAATAAATAAATGTATGTGACCATATAGTAGTAGGTATACAGTACATACACACACAGCTATAGGAATGCCTTGGCTGCCATTTGAACCATTGCTGCTAGAGATTAAATAAATTAATGTCACAGCATAATGCATAAAGTATGTATGTGTGTGTGTGCTGGCCTGTGCTGTCACATGCTATCGCCTGTATTAGCCGGTGTGTGATAAATGACAGAGGATATTGTGTGTCAGATGCAACCATTAGTTGTCTTCAGCATGGCACGCCCACCCATCTGAACATGCATTTGCTAACGCAGCTACATTAGTAACAGATTTCCTGTGGTGTTCCAGCTAAAGTTAACCTACTCAAACGATTGCCAACGAACCACAGAATTCCTTCCCAGCTTATTTTTTATGTTTCAAAACACAGCTGTCCACAAACATGCACATAGATGTGGGAAGGGGGTTCAGACGATTTTTTTTTGTCACTACACACTGCTACTACCTTGGCAGATAACTGGCTAATTATTGGTGTTTGATGCTTATCATGATGTGTGGGTGGACAGAGGAACCCACACAGGTGTTGTTCTGAGGATTGTGTGGGCATGACCAAAACCAACATGATTGACATGTCCCTGACTCCACAAACATTTTAGTGCACCTGTAAGAGTGGAATAACTAACACTATTATTAATTTGTTCTATTTATTTGTTTACAAATAAACACATTTTGGAGAACATATCAACCCAACCCAAGATATCTTATTGTGCCTGTTATTTGTTGTTGAAGATACACAACAGATAAAGTCCCTCTTGGCTGTGGAGTGAGTGGTGGCTTGGTTTAACAATGCCTGAGTCGGAGAGAATGCTGTAGTTCACAGGATGGGGATTGGAAACAGGTGTGGGCCAACTGTCTAATTACTAATAAACAACAGATAAAGTCCCCCTTGGCTTTAAAGTACTATTTTATCATACTTATTAAAATGCAAAGACCATTCCGCTTTAAAGTATTTTCTACTACATACAGAATACTGTAATTATCTTAATTTATCTGAACTTTTCTAACATTTTCCAATTACAACCTTGATATAACAGAAAAGGAGAAACATGTTAAACAGTTAAATATACATTATATGCATTGTGTGAGTACACATTCTACTGACGATTAATACATTTATTGAGAATTGTATGTGTAAAGATGTCATGGGCAAACTGAACATGTTTCCATTTATAGTTTTCATAGAAAAAACAGTGCAACTCCACAAAAAAATTTTAAAGTCAGAAAACAAAAGCACAAACAGAATGCAGACACATTTATTTCTGTTATTGGAAGAAAAAAAAAGTACTCCCAACAAATACCAGACATGCAAGAGAGTCGTATCAAATTCATCAGGTCATGCCCGAGAGAACTTCCGATGTGCACTGAGCGAAACCAAGATGGCTGAATCGAAGGAAACAGTCAGCTTTTTATCCACCAATTAGGTGTATTTAGAAATGGTAAACATGTAAACCAGGGAGATAATGAGCCTGTGGCGTTTAGCCTATCCTCCCTCCATCTGCCTCTTCATCCACTCTGTCCACACTCTGGAGTACAGCCTCTCATTTACCAGTTAAATAAATATGAACTGTTCAAGTGTGACCGGGTGCGGTCGCTGTTTCAGTAGGCCAAGTTTGTTGCTATTGCTGTCATTAACAACGGGACTTGTTTGTTTGGTTACACTCACTTTATTCAAATTTACCACACTTTCAAGCCATATTTTTTTTAATCGTGTAGCTTTCAATGACATAATCAGTAGGCATCACAGGTGGGAAGCACAGGTACAATACTTTTTAACTTTTACCAAATACTTTTTATGCTTTAAATTTTCCAAACAGGCTGGTCTAGTTTATATGCATTTGAGGGGAATAATCAATGTATTATTTTGCTTCCTTACGTGCCTTGCCAAAATCAGACTGACTTTAAACTAAATGCATGGGACAATAACACACAAAAGGTGATCTCTTGGTATTTCCACTGGTGCATGTCATGAACGACGTAACAAGAAACAGACTAGAAATGGAGACTTGGTCATGGAGAAAAGCTGTATATTGAATGTGATGTCGTCACAGACAAAACAGACCTACTCCATTTCCAATGGAGTAGATTAATAGCAGCAAGACATTCTGCATGCATGGTCCTATTTAATAGACATACTTGATGTGTTCAGCTCTAAGAACGATTCTTGTGTTGACTTTTGCCAACCAAAAAACCACAAGCTTCTGGCATTTGAATTATATTAAAATTATATTATTTTAACATTATATTTATATTTTAATACATTATTATTATTATTATATTAATGTGATGTAAGGTTCAGTTAGCTTTATACAGAAACAGCTGGTAGAAATGTCTTTCAAATGGCTCCATTTTACTTTTACATTTCAGAGCTTGTCCTTTTTTCTTTAGAAAAGTTCAATCGGAGTCTTTTAAAGTATCTGCACTTCTACTTGAATAAAGAATGTGTGTACTTTTGCCAGTTCTGGTAGGCTTATCATATGTACATATTTACTTTAAAACAGGAAATGTTTTGTTGAATGTTTTGTTGAAATAGGTTGTACAAACTCTAAACTAATCTAATCTGCATACTGTCTAACTGTATGAAGTAACAAGTGATATCTCACATGGACACACAACACTTGCATGAAGAACCATATGTTGTCATATCCACACCAACAAGGAGTTGGTGTGTATAAACACGCACACACGTCTATATTCCACACTTTTGGTTCTTTGAAACTTGCCGTTACACTCCCACCCCCTTGCCATTTACACCCACACACACTTGCCCACCCCCTAAAAAGAATGCTGTGCAAGCCCTGCCTAATGAGCTGTCATCTTAATTAGACAATTTACTGAGTAATTAGCAGCCAATTAGTCAACACCTCACTCGCTTCATAACGAACTTGCCTGAGTCTCTATCATTCTCTCTCCCTCATGCTGTTTCCAGTTAAAATCCCACCTGACGTTAGTGGGGTGAAAAGGTTAGAAGATAGGGAATACATAGGAATGCCTTTCAACATAGTTTTTCTTATTATTTTCTTTAACTTTTCCACCTAATACCCCACATACCACCCTCAAAAAAGGCTAGCTTTTATGCAGAAGACAGTATTTATTTTACAGTAAAGACGAAAGCGCACTAAATACAATGCACCATTTATATCCAGCAGTGGCACTTTTTAATGATAGTGGACACAGTTGGCTTTGAGCTACAGTATAGAAATATATGCTTTTCACTGGTAGAAGCTGTCAGGGTGATTCAAATTATGGTGGAGAAAAAACTGCTTTACAATAAAGGCCTGATTTTTAGACTCCATCTGAAAGACTGAATTTAAAGTGATTGAAAAACGACAGAAATTGAAGCCTGACAGATTTAACATGAAAGGAGGGGAAAACGGCATGTATGGAAATATTACTCAGGTATGATTTGAGATACTTTTCTATTGAGAATTTCTTTCCTGTATGCAGTTTCATAACATTTAGAGTAACACTGACTCCTGTAAAACATTGTCTCTTCTCTTGCAACCATTAGAACACAGTCACAATTAGTAAAGTCACATCTACAGTTGGTGGGTTGTAACGTGTGGATGCTGATGCTAACATAGCGTGTGTGTGGATGTGCGTGCGTGTGTGTTTGTATCAAATACACTGGCCTGCGAGCATGTGGGTTCAGTGACATTACTGTTCCCATGGCGACCAAGCAATCACTCGTCATTTAATCAGTGCTATATTGTGAAACCGCATCTGATTTTTCTTTTTAATTACATCTGTCTATGCAGCTAAACAGACTTTGTTAAGAGACAAAAAGAAAAACTTGATTTGCACTTGTTGAACAGTTTGCCTCACACATTCATGTTACGTTGATGGAAAAAGTCTCTTACTTTTACTTTTAGCATGGATTTTGAAAAATATATACAAACCCATTAGCGGAATTATAGAGCTAAAAATATCTGCATACGTGTTCTTGCATCTTGGTTTGAGATAATTCACTGTAATAAGGTCAAAAGCTATTTCTGAGATTCAGGGGGAAAAATATGCAATAAACGATGTGCAGTTGAGTTTCAGAAGAATTAATGAGGCAAAAAAGTATCTCCAATAGGTCACTGTTTTCTTTCGACATTTCCTTAACAAAAGGAGGGTTAAAAGGCACAAATAAACTAACAAATAAATACATAAATAAAGAAATGAATAAAGTTATAAATACACATATCATGTTAGTGCGTTTGAAACCTGAGGATAACAGGAGGGTTAAAAAGACAGGCGCTTTCAAAAAATACTTGACAGGTGATTGGATGAACCACCTGTCTATCTGTAGCAACTGCTATTTTTTTCCGAGTTGCCTTCGCTGTTGTCACACCTAAACCACACCCATAGCTACAGTAACATTACGACGCTGATGGGTCACATGTTAGATATACCAGACAGAATTGAAAGGATTGCTTACCTCTCCATACTGATTAGCGTGGCAAAGTCAAACTGAAGATGGCGAGATCAGGATGGTCTTGCAAGGCTAGGTCATAGGGAGAGGAGTATAGGAATGTGATCCACTCAGTAATCTGATGTGGGAGGAGCATACGCTCCCAGTTTTAAAGTAAAACAATGTTTGTGTTTAAGGGCAATTCTAAACTGATACACCTTTTAATAAAAAGACTTGAAACGGTCAATCTTAATATATAATTTAAGGTTTTAGCCACATAAGCATGTACAAAGTATCTCCAAATGATTTAAAATTACAAATCAAACTGCATCTACTCAAAATAATCGACCATAACTGTGATATAGGCATAATCAGGGAGATGCCAATCCAGCATGCAGCATGGTGTCATGAGAACAGGTCTAACTAACTTATTGTTCTATATCAGAGATGTGTTCTAATACTAATCAACATCTTTTGCATCCATATCTGGTAGATTCTTAACAACACACTCAATGTAAGACATTTACAGTCAGTACACCAGAGGGGCCGCAGAAGTCCCTGTTGATTTGTCACTGAGTTTTACTACAATTACAGGTAAGTAGCTTGCTCACACACCCACCCACACACACAGACACCTCCTGAGCAGTAAACAGGGTTAACAAGGCCAGCCGACATCATAATCTATCCCAGGTACACTTCCTGCTGTTAGCAATGCCATGCTCTGCCCTGACTGTGGCGCGTGCTGACATTCATCTTGAGATTTGGTAATTAGCCCGCTCTCAAACACACTCTCTCTGTCTGTCTCTCTCTCTCACACACACACACACACACACACACACACGCATGCACATCTGCTACCATGTATCAATCAAGGCATATAACACTTAGGTAATTGGAACAATGTGAGGAAAAATGTTCTCGTCAGTAGTGCGAAGTGACAAGAGGGCGGGGGGAATTATAGATCAGTCGTGCTGCCTCATATACGCATACGCTGACTCATGCGAGAGTCTGGGCGAGAGACACGACTCGACAGAGAGAGAGTTGCCACTGAGTTCGGCATGCAGCCTGTAGTTTTCCTATAAAACAGAGTAGGCCTACATAATGCAACAGTGCAATCTGACCAAAAGAATTCATCATATGCTGTATTTCTCACCAGGAGTCAAATGCTTTACACATCTTGAAGATGTGTGTTATGTTTACAGAATCTTTATGACTACATGTGTTCTGCAATTGTGAGGTTGAAAAATAACCATTCAAAGAAACTGAATTGTACAGATACATACTTAGTATATCTTAGATGAGATATCAGACGAGCATATACATTATGTACAGTAAACTGATATGCTCATGTAAAGTGCTGGTCAGGAGTTTTCAAAAAATAATCAAGAGCAGGAGGTACATGCATATTTACAGTGCACACTGATACGTTTGTAAATGTGTCTGGTGTGATTATCTTATTTACACATTTTTGTGCACATTTAGTGCAAACCCAGCACTATCGCGTAAAATGGTTTTAATTGTCAGAAAACACTACATAGAATGTAATGGATCTAGTGATATACTGTGTAGGCAGAAATGCTGGCATTGTTGGAAGAGAGAACAGAATGGAAAGAGATACATACACTTGGAATATGGACAGAGATAGAACTGACGTTCCCACAATTCAAATGTTTGGAAGTGCTTAATAATAAAAGGTGCTGGTGTAATAAGAAGGCAATAAGAAGGAATTGTTGTTTTTAACATGGATAGATTATCATAGAGAACTGTTCTCTATGATAATCTTCTGCTAAGGGGTGGGGAGGTCAGTTTCTGATGTCCCAAGGTAGATTCTGAAGAGGTGGGTTTTAAGCCTCTTGAAGAAGATAATGGGTAATGACTCTTCTGTCATGACTGCTGCCAGAAGCTCATTCCACCATTGTGAAACGACGACTGAGTCAATACAAGACTGAGCGACTCCAGGCTGAGCGACTCAAGGATTCGATGCGATGGCGGTGCCAACAAGTCTGCCGAGGTGGTAGAAGTGTTCTGGTTGGGGCCTGGAACCTGACCACTGCTTGGAGGTAGAGCAGGGCAGTTCTCTTTACTGCCTTTTATGCCAACAACAGTGTGCCAAAATGAGTTCAGGCCATGATAGGGAGTCAGTGAAGGTCTCAGAAGAGAGGGTGGCAGAACCGGAGTTGGTTGAAAACCAGACTTCCTATGGCATTTTTAACATGCTGTGCTAGAGTCTGGGTTGGCATCTTCAATCACATCACACATGCACAATGAAAGAGGTGTAAGGTGAGGTGCCTGGCTACACTCTCTTATTCATATTTACATATTAATACACCCCTACCCGCCCCCAACCCCCAAACACACATACACACACAATAAAGTCTTCTAGTGAGAGTCCCTGGTAAGAGCAGCTTAGCTGCAAGCACATAAAGAATACTATGAATCTTGTTTACTGAGATATCAGACGCTATTTCACAGTAAGCCTCCCCACCCCCATCCCTCAAGCCTGATAGCTACAACAGTGTATTAGACAACAATCTGGCGTCTACAAATGTCACAAGGAAAGACGCCTGCTCCGGTTGAGAGGGTATAGTGTGTGTGTGTGTGTGTGTGTGTGTATGTGCGCATGTGTGTGCTTGGTTGTTACAGTGGTTTAGACAGAACACTGGACAGCTTTTTCCTCAGGTAGGTAAAGTGGGAGGTTTGACTAAACACTGAGCGGGTTGATTAAATTTTTACCTATCTCCCCCATGCCGCTGGCAGTGTAAAATATCATAGCATAATCTCCCTGGGATCAGTGTTTTTTAGGTCTGTATTGCCGGTTGTCTCCTCCATTTCGCCTCTCTTGAAAATTAGCAAAACTCTGACCTTTTCAAATTGACATTGAGGCATTCCATAAAACAAATTATGGAACAAAGTGTGTTTACAATTATGTACACATGCACACACAGACACGCTGTTACACATTTCTTGTGTTTTTTAATCTTTTTATCCCATTTCTCATTCTTTTGACTCCAAGATATTTTTTTCATGTTTATAACTCCAAAGATAAACTTTGTGTTTTCACAGTAATGAGGGAGGAAAACAATCGCCCAGAACAAACATTTCTTCTTAATTTTATTCTGAGATGAATAAATCATATTTTTCTGCTCATCATATAAAAAGTGATTTGTGTTCTACAGTACATATTTTACACAGACAATTCCTATTTGTTCCATGATTAGTGTTCTACATCTTTTACACAGACAACTCCAGCATGGTCCATGGCAAGCAGCTTTGAAGTTGTTAAAGCCATTGTAGATTTCTGAGATGTTGAGATAAGGATGCTTTGACAGTGATTCAGCTTTCTTTGATGCAAAGAATATCTTTCTTCAGGGCCGTAAAATTACGTGAGTTAAAAATCGACATTATGTGTAAACAAATCAATGTATTTACTAGATTTGTTAATTTTTTCATAACAACTAAAGTGTCCCCATAACCATAAATTAACAATGGCCTAAACATATTTTTCGTTAACCCTCCTGTTACCCTTCGAGTTAAAATGACCCAACGCACTACCTGTTTGTGTCAGATAGAAGGCGCTAAACCTAATACTACATCTTACACACACATATGATGTGCACTGCTGGCACAATAAGGTGTGTGTTTGAAACCCAAGGACAACAGGAGGATTAAAAGGCACAAAAAAACTAACTAATACGTAAATAAATAAATAAATAAATAAATAAATAACACACAGCACTGAAACTAAAGAGAACTAGACATGTGGTGGTGTCATCTGCTGGCATGATATGGTAGTGCGTTTGAAACCCGAGGACAATAGGAGGGTTAAGTGAGTTACAGAATTTCTATTGTTTACTAAACTTCTAGACCACGGACATAACTTTTAGCAGAGACATTAAGTAGCATAAATGTTAACTTTTATAGCTTTTGGCATTTTCTATCCAAAGTCACAATCGGTACATTTGTCTGTAGTTGAAAATTATATTAGAATAATGACAGTGCTGCCAACAGACCAGCTGAGGTGGTAGATGTGCTTTGGTTGGGGCCTGACCACTGCTTGGAGGTAGAGTAGGGCAGTTCTTTACTGCCTTTTATGCCAAAATGAGTTCAGGCCATGATGGGGAGCCAGTGAACGTCTCAGAAGAGAGGGGGGTTGTTTGTTGAAAACTAGACCTCCTGTGGCATTTTGAACATGCTCTGGGGTCTGGCAAGCATTACTAGTGTCACGCCGACGTCCCGCGGCAGGGCGGCCCCTGCCCGCTGTTGAGTACTGATAGCCGGTCTGTGACAGGTGGCAATCAGGGCCTCCCACACCTGTGTCTTGTCTCGTGATTAGTCCCTGGTGCTATATTGTGGACATTCCCTGTTACCCCTTGCGGGTTTTTTGCTTTACCTAGTGTTTGTATGTTGATGTCATTTTGTTTCTTCATTAAATAATCCTCTTTATTGTATTCCATTGTTCTCCCATTACTCTTTATCCATTACATCTAGGTAGGAGATCGCTACAGCTTGGACCATGAGCTGTGCCACTTCTATTGTGAAGAACAGGCTTATCTGATGTTGTAGAGATTGAATCGGCAGGCATGGGTTTCTGCAGTGATGTTGGCTATGCAGGATAGTTGGTTATCCAGGACTATTCCAAGACAGTTGGGCAGGACGACACAGTGTTCACAAGGGTGCTGGACAGGTCCACATGATGGTGAAGGATCTTTTTCGAGGTTGAGCATATGGTGATGTGAGAACCTCCATGCACTGAAATGATTACATAACTAAGAGAGCTGGTGTACAATGAGATGAGTAGGGGTCCCAATTCACATGTTACTAAGTCCCCACCCCCCTTAGTTGTTGTTGCTAAGGGGGGTGGGTATTTGTGTATTTGTCCGACATACATCAGAGAAAACTAGCGGAGCTATAGGCTCTACACAATTTATACAATTTACAAAACTCAGTGTAGATTTCATCCTAAAACATTGCGTACGCCAAAACCTCAGAAGCTGCGTACGCTCAGATATATAAAACCAATATAAATACCAACCTGCGTTGAAATGTGCGTCCGTGCACGAGTGTTATACTCCTCCCAGTGTCGTCCAACAATAATACATAAATGGTCAATGCTAAATAGTACTGTACATGAATATGCAAATTGTCAAAAGGAGCCTTTGTCGGCCTGTCATTAAGGAGAACATGGAGACGTCTACATAAAAAAAGACTACGTTTGCGGAGTGTGTTAACAAGACGTTCACGAAGTGAAAAATTTACTTGGTGAAATAAGTGAAGTATTAAAAGAACTTGTGAAAAAGTATACCATTTGTCTGGCCTGTTCATAAACGGAGCAGCAGTTGTTTACGCTGTATAATTGTGCCTCCAAATAAATGAGTTGTGAGTTGAGTCATGCCATCGAGCCACTACATTTGTTATAATCATGTCAGCAGTGCAAATTAACTGAACATTTATTGAATGGTAATGTTTCGATTGAAAAATGCAAACTCGTTCTCATTTGCTCCGATTACATTTGAGACTGCTGCAAATAACATTTTGATGTTGTCATGCCCATGTACAGTATACGGAAACCTTAAATAACGGTCATTTCGATTAAGGAATTCCACACAGCTGGCCCTAAAAATAGTCTCCAACCACCAGGCGGCGACATCTGATTGTGTATGATTGTATGGTTCATTTTATTGTCATTGCTGTGTGTATTTATTTCTTTATTAATTATTACTTTATGTATTTGTGTTTTTGTGTGCCTTTTAACCCTCCTGTTGTCCTTGGGTTTCAAACTTAAACCTTGCTGTGCCAGCAGTGCACATCATATGTCTGTGTAAGCTGTAGAATTAGGTTTAGCCCTTCTATCTGCCACAAAGAGCTAGTGATTTGGGTCATTTTGACCCTGAAGACATCACAAGGGTTAAGGATGGTTGGGATATTCCGGACCCATCATCTAGTTCACATTGGAACGTCCCAGTTGAAAGGAACCCCAGATTGGGCAGCACCTGCAGTGGTACAAGGATGGACCTTCGCCGGGTGGGTCGTTCTAAAGCTGGGCCCAATTCAGCACAGATATACAAGAGAATGTGTCTTGGTAATCTGATTTGGCTTATTAGCCAGTCATCATAATGAGGTTGGAAATCCTCTTGGTCCATGAACATTTCTTAATCGTATGTGGGCCAAGTCTCCAAGCAATGCCAGAACAGCCATACATTTGCATTAACCCACACAAGTCACAATGAACACTATTTATAGCTTTTGTGCTAATCAGTGAGTTAACATTCATCATGTATCAACTTTTTCTATAAATCCAGACAATTGCAGTAAATGATGTGTACGCACATTTGACATCAGTTGCGTAGCAACTTTTATAAGTGAGGCCCCAGGTTTTATTTCAAAATCGTCAAAAGGGACTTCATTATGCTAAGGAGGACTTTATAAAAGAAGTACAGTAAAGCTAGATACTGTATGGTGCATGATAACAACAAGCTTTGAAGTAAGAGTTTACAGATCACAACAGTACAGTAGGCAACAGCTGATCATCAAAAGCAGAACAAAATACTAATACTAGAAAAACTCTGTTTTTGACTAAAAGTTGTCCACCCGGTGCCATTGTGTTAACGTTTGCGGCATTTAGCTATCTTTATCTAGGCCTACAGTAGCTAGCTATTTAAGTAAAATCTATTGTTGTTTGCAAAGTGACACACATAAACCTGTCACAATACACCAGACTAGGAACCTCTCAGAGAAACAGACACCATATTAAGTGGTAATTTTATTAACACACGTAAAAGGGGGACAATAGCCAAGTGCAGGGACAAGTACAGTTCGCTAATTTAATAGGCCTGCCCTACACAATACAGATCCTTGTGGAAAACTAGGGTTGAGTAGTCAGGGTTTGGACAGGTGTCCATTTTAGAGGTAGTGAGTTTGAAACTCGAGGACAACATGAGGGATACAATTATTTTAGTACTCCAGGGTATAATGGGTAACAGTTCGTACACAAATTATTTGTGTGATGTTTTCCTTTCAAAAACAAAACAAAGCTTTTTGAGTAGATTAAATAGTGAATATTAAATTCAAAGGGAGTGAATATTTGTAAAAAAACAACGTTTATCAGTTTGAACATTAAATATCTTGTCTTTGTAGTTTTATTCAATTAAATATAGGCTGAAAAGCATTTGCAAATCATTGTATTCTGTTTTTATTCATGTTTTACACAATGTCTCAACTTCATTGGAATTGGGGTTGTACTGTATATTTGAAGGTGACTTTTCACTTTCAGCACCCATTTTGTTCAAGTGAGATGATGTAGGCATGCCCTTTTTGACGTAAAGGGGGTGAGTACACAACAATACAGATTATAGATGCTAGCCCACTCCCCCACAATTCCCACCGATTAGATGAGCCAATCCAGCCCAGAGTGATCCTTTAATTCCCTCACACGCAAAGACAACAGCAGGAACGCACGCTAAAAAGGTCAAAAGATTCAAGGCCCCATGACACGTAAAACCTTCAAAGCTTAATATGATTGTAGCAAAAGATCAGTCTCTAGGCAGACAGGAAAAGAACCATGGCCAGTTTCAGCTAATGGTCTTTATTGGCACCAGTAGTTAACCATCAATATAAAATATCCACTATCTATGTCAGGAGAGTCAAATTTCTAATTGGTGGCCAATTGCTGTGATCTTGAATAGGTACATATACTGTACATAACATTTTATAAATGACACATGATAATTGGATCTCGCCCACCTATCAAATGGATAAAACTACAAACAAACTAATGACATTTTAAATATGGAAAACATGAAAAGCATATAAGTGAATTCAAAATCACAACACACTGACATTATGAAAGCTTGTATTCAATTTGCGAGGATCAATGTATCCTCACGAAAGCAAAGGTACATGTTGGTGGAGCTTCACATACTGTTTAGGTTTAAACTTTCCAATATGTCCAATGACAAATTGCCTTGATTAATTTACATTATCTGTATTATGGAAATGAAAAAATATGCCTACAGTTTAGCAATATGTGTTTGCTGTTTATCTCTTGCTCCTATGTGTGTGTGTGTGTTTGTGTGTGCGTGTGCTTGTGTGTGTTTGTGCACCGCACAGGCCTGGGTGTCTGTGTTTGTTTGTTAGCTCGTCTGTCTTTTTAATTAGCATGCCGTTTATCACAGCCCTGTGATTGCTTTTGTAATGATGTCACTGGTTCATAATGAGCAGGGAGTCGTCACGCTGTGAAGAGATGACAGCCCCTAGCACCCCCCTTCCCCCCCTTGTCGTCGGGACGATGGGCAGAGAATGAAGCTCAGAAGCCGGGGGAACAGAAGGGGGGTTGGGGTGGACCAAAGGGCGGATGAGGAGGGACCACAAATGTAAATAGAAAGTAGGGGGCATTATTAGAAATGCCATGGGGGCTTTCCGTTGCTGGTGTTAAGCTGTCAAAAGTTGAAAACGTTTTGGGAGCGACATCTCTATTCCACACATCCCAGCATTGTTAGATGGCATCGGAACAGATGTTCTTTGTTTGGAAGCTCAAGGCTGACCTTGGCTGAGAATTCATGAATAATGGCGAGCAGAGATGGAACTTGCGCACTTCGCTAGAATTAGTTTGGACAGCATTTGTCGCTGAACAGCCAAGGAGCTGTTCAAGGTTCATCAGTGTCTTGGTGACAAGGGCCGTGGCTGCCCATGCGTGACAGCACAAAGTCTACACAAAGACTTTTACAATGGACACCAAACATCTTCGCTGGCATAATAGCTGCCGAACAGTGTGGTGAGTTGCCGTGTGTGCAGGAAAACCACAGGAGTGGCTCCCAGACAGGAGTCTGGACAGGATATAGTTTTGTCCATTTGCTGTTCCATGATTTTATTGGACGTTGTTTTGCTATCTTACCATTCTAATAGGCTGTGGCTTGCATTGATGGGCAAAGTGGCGTTACACTTGAATTGATTATCTTCAGTTGCAAACAAGTGGAGGCTAGATGGTTAAAGATTAAACAATATCAGTGGCATACATTGATGTTTTTACACACCATAAAGTAATGTAAATCATGAGGTCATAAGTAATGTATGGCGTGATCCAAGAGAAGACAAAGATAGGCTATTTAATCCAAGTCAACCAACAATTAACAGGACTGTGAACTACTGACTTAGATTAAGAGCCAGTTTCTAAAGAACATATCTAAACTCAGCAAAAAAGAAACGTCCTGATTTTCAACTGTTTTTACTTTCAGTAAACTTAATGTGTGTAAATATCTGTATGAACACTAAAAGAGTAAGACACCATAAGACATAAACTGAAAATGTTTCACAGACATGTGACTAACAGAAATAGAATAATTTGTCCCTGAATGAAGGGAGGCTCAAAATCAAAAGT